>LPNX010446799.1:159869-259761 GCA_001517045.1 Pseudotsuga menziesii
AATACTTCTTTAGGAGTCTTGTTTTCAAGCAGTCTATGTGGAGTACGGTTCTGTACATACACTGCTGTTCTAGCAGCTTCATCCCAAAGATGCATAGGTAGATCTTGATCATGAAGCATGGCTCTTGCAGCTTCCATGATAGTTCTGTTCTTCCATTCTGCAACCCCATTCTGCTGTGGATTATAAGGAGTAGACAACTCCCTCTTAATCCTTGATTCTTTGCATAGCTCTTTGAATTCATTTGAAGTGAATTCACCACCATTATCTGATCTAATGGTCTTTATCTTCTTTTCAGTCCGGTTCTCGATCAAGGCTTTGAATTCCTTGAACTTGCTAAACACTTCATCTTTGTTCTTCATAAAATAAATCCATGTCTTTCTAGAAAAATCATCAATAAAAGAAACATAGTATGCATACCCGCTTAGAGAGTTTGATGACATTGGACCGCATACATCGGAGTGGATGATTTCTAGAATGCTTTTGGCTTTGCTTTCGCTGCTTGGAAATGTCTTCTTCGTATTCTTTCCTTTCGCACATCCTTTGCAAACTCCATCATGCTTTGCTTGGAATTCTGGAAGGCCTTCGACAACTTTACTTGCAATAGGTAGTGCTCTGTAATGTACATGTGCTAGTCTTCTATGCCAAAGTTCATTTGGCTCTACTGAATCATGGATCAAGGCTTGTTCTGGATGGCCCTTCAATTTGTACAAGCCTCCTTCTTGTTCTCCAATTACTACTGCATCATTGATAGTCCTTCCTTTTGGCCACATGATGACTTGACCATCTATGAATGCAACCCGCATACCTTTTGCATCCAATTCTGAAATAGATAGAAGGTTCTTCTTGAGTCCTGGAACAAACAATACTTCTTTCATTGTTAGAGACTTACCAGAGTCTAGCTTGTATGAAGATTCCCCACTACCTTTTATTGGATATTGGTAGTCATCTCCTAGTTTCACCTTGTGAGGTGATTCATGTTCTGATAGTCTCAGAAAAGATTCCTTGAATCCCATCATATGTTTGGAAGCACCACTGTCTATCAACCAATCATCACTTCCATGAGTAATGTTACCTGTGAGAGCTGATATCAAAACATATTCATCCTCGCTTGAAGAATCTTCATTTTCGTATCTGGATCTCTTCTTGGATGGTTCATCATCCTCTGCAGCATGAGCATGATGTCTTCTTTTGTTCCCCTTCTTCTTATGATAGTGGCCCTTGATCCCCTTGTTCTTAGGACAGTCTTTTGCATAGTGTCCTACTTCATCACAAGTATAGCATATGATCTTAGACATATCTCTTTTAGAGTTACTTTTGTGAGGGTGCTTACCTTTGAAGTGATGAAACTTTCCTTTTGATGACTTGGAGTGAGATTTGGAGTGTACTATGAGAGCTTGGTCTTCACTGCCCATCTTCTCTTCTCGAGCTGCTATTCGAGCTTCTTCTTGAGAGCACTCTTCCCATAGTCTGCTAAATTTGACTAACTTCTTTCTAGCACAAATTCGTTGAATGAAAGCATCCCATGACCTAGGGAGGCCATTTAAAGTAGTCATGACAATATCTGCATTTTCCACTTCTTCATCAACCGCTTCTAATTGTTCTTTGATTTGAGAAACTCTTGTGAAGTATGACTGGATAGTTTCTGCATTTTGAATCTTCACATTCTTCAATTGGTTCCTCAGGGTCATCTTCCGATTGATGTTCTTTCCTTCAAACAATTTGGTTAGGGCATTGAACATAGCTTTAGGTGTCTTAAGAGAGGACACCTGAGGGATAAGATGATCCTTGATAGAATTAGCAATGATTCTCTTTTCCATAACCATCTTCTTCTTATGGAGAGCCTCTTCCTCATCTCCCTCTGGAGCTGGAATCTCCTCATGGATGTAGGAGTCTAATTCATTCTCTTCTAGGACCAGGGAGATTCTATACTTCCAAGCTCGGAAGTTATCATCCCCCTCAAAATTTTCATCAAGCTTGGTATGATGAGACATCTTTAAATAAGAACCTCAAATGGAAATACAAAAGATTTTAGATCTTACCAGGTTCAAGATGTCAATTCTGAAGCTTGAGCTGAAATCCTGCAGAGTTGGTTCAGGAGCAACAAGGGTTTTGATTTCTTGGAGTTCTGTCCACCCAAATGCCTTCAAATTTGTTCCTAACTTCGATTTTGGATAGGAGAACAATCCAGGCTTGGCCCCACTGAAAAATTCCTCTTCAATAAAAAGCCCTAATTTCCGGCCCTAGTGATAGGGCCAAAACTGAAAGTCCTCCGAATTGAATTCTGTTTGGACAGAAAGTTGCACTCTAGGGAGGAGAGTAATTCCACCTTACTTTTGCTGAAAAATAGTGGAGAAAGGTCCACAAACAAGGAATCCCTAGCCTCCGCAGCTGCACAGTGTCTTCTTCTCAGGTTAGCTCTGATACCATGTTAGTTTTTCAACATTTAAGCTAGCATTATGATAAGATCTTTTCACTGAGAGAATAACAAGCACAGCAATCACATAAGCATATCACAAGAGACAAGAGACACAAAGCTTTTAGGAGGGGAAACCATAAATGAAGAAAACCCCTCAACTTCCTCTAAGATAGTATTACCACAAGATGTGATCCCAAAACAGTAAGATGACCTCCCAACACAATAGCAGCCTTCTGTCTTCTGTCAAGCCAAAGAATTTCCTTCTCCAAAGGTGCGCCACACTTGACAGAGAGCAAGTGATGTAATTCAAGTGACAAATAGAGAGACTCACCCTCTCTATTTATATTAGTCCGTTCACTTGAATTACCATTTCACACGTAGGCTCGACCTAATAATTATTAATCGAGCCTACACCTTAATTAGTGTATAATAACTCAAGTGCCCCTAAACAGTGGGGACTTACCTAATGACTTGATATGACTTGTTTACATTATAATCCTCCCGATCGGAACATCGGGGCATGACCACATGACTCAAATACATAATAGAAACATCCCGGAATAAACATCGGGTTACAATAATATAAAATACATAGAAGAATACATTTCGAAGTTACATATACATCAACACAATGCTACCACCCCCGATCTAGGCATGATTCCCCAAGGAATAAGGAACAAGCAGGCTTACACATAGCCAAGGATACACAAAACACATCCAAGCCAGCGCAGTTGGGTTTATCAGGCCATCAACAAGACAACCAAGCCAACATGGTCAGGTTTATGAGGCCATCAAGGAGCTAGGAAAGGATAATTGATAAGCTGGTGAGCCCATTACAGAGCTAGGAACACCTACACCAGAACTAGCCTGACTTCTAAGACACCCACACACACCCAACACAAGGAATCGGTCCCTTCTCTACTACACAGTCCCTTAGGCCCTAACTTCCCTTCTAGTGCTATTCAGGGGTTGTGGAGAAGAAAGCCAGCTCTCAAGATCTATATGTGTGGTTTCCAAACACACTAGGTTTATCAAGCAACCCAAGCACCCATCCCTGCTCCCAACATAGTTCGAAGACCAACCACTGCATACACACAGTCACACAAGCGATTCACAACTTGGGAAAGGAAAACAACTCCCAAGTCGTTCGTATCCCTATCATGGCCAAAATGACTCCTAAACAACCTACAATGGTCCCAAAATGTAAAAAAAACACAACCAGCAATGTGGGGAAACAACAGTCCGTTCTCAACAATGAAGCTACCGGGAAGACTTACACAGATCGCAATGGGGAAGGAAAATCATCCTCCCAACCTGTGCATGATAAAAATTTAAACCAAATCCCAATATACGGATGGAAACACACCAGATACCTCTTTGTGGAAAACGTGAATGACAGTCGAAACGGATCCCTCTCTTGGCTGCGTGAGACCAAACATAAAAGAATCCTCTGCGTGAGACACATGATGTTTTTCCCTGCATGAGAATGAGCGACAATGGAGAATGGCGAGTGGGAAGTGTGGCAGTGTTCTTGCAGCACCCTCGTGGGGAGAGTGGAATGATGGGCGTAGTCATTTCTTCTTCCCAACGTGAGGTTTGTTTCGCTGGTCGAGTTTGCATGTGGGAAAGGACTGATAGTCCTACCACACTCCACTCCCTAGCAAAATAACTGCCTCGACTACTCTACAGAGCATTAAAGTGGTAGTGGGATAAGACAAGGAAATATAGGAAAATCAAACAGGGTGGTGACACATGGATTTTCCCCATTGGTTCAAGGTTTGACATCGCCCACCTTATCCTTATGAGAATCATGCCCCTTCTCAATTTAGTTTCCATGAACATAGCTGGTTCAGTTATTTAATTAAAGATGCATATTTACATGATGACAAAACTTAATATATGTCATATACCACGATAGACCATCGACAATGATTCCGTTCGCTGAAACATAACACAAGTAAATAGATGGTGGGGATTTTGCCTTTAGTTCCACACCACGATTCATTACAATATATACGTCATGTACATATAATGCAATGGGGTCAAAACTTGGGTGTTACATTCCCCTTCCCCTGAATCAATAGCACTATCCTCAGTGCTTTACAAAATTTGAACAAAATGCTACACTGGTATCGCCTCAGTGTTCCGTAGAATTGATCAAAAATTGATGTGCCAATCGCATGGCATCCTCCATCTCCCACGCAGCCTCTTCAGGTCCGTAGTGCTCCCATTACACCTTTACGTAACCTATGGGCCAGTTCTACAGCATTGTGACCTTCTTGTCGAGGATGCGCATTGGCTTGGTTCAAAACTCTCCCTCAGGTTCCACCCGAATCACATCTCAATTTATCACGTGGTTAGGATCATGTACATATATCTTAAGTAAAGAAACATGAAAAACATTATGAGGTCTAGTGCTAGCAGGCAATGCAAGTCTATATGCAACTAGTGCTATCCTTTCAAGCACTTCAAATGGCCCACAATATCTTACTGACAGCTTTGCACAACTTCCAAGCTTCAAGGAACTCTTCTTTTCCCTCACTCTGAGGTAAACATGATGCCCAACACTGAACTCCCTGTTCACCCTACGCTTATTTGCATAGCTTTTGTGTCTGTCTTGTGCTACTTTTAGATTCTGCCTAATCTTTATAACCTCTTGCTCCATTTCCTTGAGCAATTCTAGTCCAAGCACAATCCTGTTCACTGGGTTATCCCAGGTCACTAGTGTCCTACACCTTCTTCCATACAAAGCTTCATACGGACTCATCCCCAAGGATTCCTATTGTCCATTGTTATAAACAAACTCTACCAAGTGCAAGTAATCTTCCCACTTGGTTGGTTTGTCCATCACGTATAGGTGAGGCATATCTTCAAGAACCTGATTAACTCTCTCTATCTGCCCATCTGTCCGAGGATGGTATGTAGTGTTGAAGTTTAGCTTTGTACCCAAATCTGCAAACAATCCCTTTGAAAAATTAGAAGTAAACTTGACATCACGGTCAGAGACTATTGCCTTCTTCAATCCATGCAATTTGAAAATCTCCCTCATGAAGATCTTTGCAATGTCATCAGTATTATGCATAGAATTAACTGGTATAAAATGCGTTGCCTTTGTCATCTTGTCTGTTAGAATAATCAACCCATAGTATTTACCCACTTAGACATTATTTCATTTATTTTGTCTTATTTGCCTAGTCCATGAGTCCCACCATGTGCAAGTTGTCAATTGCCTATCCATAGAGGTCAAACTTGCCATTATTGACTCATGGAGTGCTTGGGAAAGCCTTAGGAATCAAATCTGCTTTATTCCTGGCCTCCTATGTGCCCTTCTGCTTTTTCTGCTTTATTGCCTGCTTTTTCAGTGTTTTAAGGCACATAGGAAAGCAAGACTAGGTGAGGTGAATCAGCTTTGTTGCCTCTTCCTCCTCCACTCTTTCCTCCATGAAAAATCATGTATGAGCTGCCATTTGACCACTCTTTAGCTTTCCCATGCGCCCTTGCTAATTCGTGGGGTCCTTGATAGATTTGGGATCAGCTTTTTACACCTATGGGGGATTTGCCTATTTTGGGTAAGCCTGCTTTATGCTAGTTTTGAATGCTTCCTTATGCATTCAATTTTCTCATGTATTCTATATATTCAGTAGCCTATGTTATTATAGGGTTGGCTATTGTACACTCAGTTAATATAATTTTGTGTTACAGCTCCATATTCAGTCTCCATTGTTGATAATTTGCATGATCAATTGTTAATTGCTGTGAGTGAAATTAATCTACTGCATGCCTGAATTTCTACATTGTCCACCACAACCATGATGGAATCATGTTGTCTCCAAGTCATTGGCAATCCTATAATAAAATCCATGGAAATAATTTCCCATTTCCATTCTGGAATTGGTAAAGGCTGCAACAAACCTGCAGGGTGTTGATGCTCAACCTTTACCTGTTGACATTTCATGCACCTTGAAATGTATTCAGCCATGTCCTTTTTCACTCCTTGCCAAAAGTACTACTTTCTAGATGTAGCAATTGTCTTCTGATATCCTGGGTGACCAGAATATGGAGCCTAATGGATTTCATCCATAACAATTCTCCTCAAATCTGCTACATTTGGTATATAAATTCTGCCTCTATAAGTAAGAAGTCCATCTTCATCAAATTTATATCCCTCATACCTCTTCTAAATACTTTGCTACTGCAATTTTTCTTTTACTTGCTCATACAATTCATCTCCAGCAGCATGATTAACAATCTGCTGCCTCAAATATGATTGGAAAATACTAAGGGATTCCACATGCATTTCTTGTACCTTCCTGCTGAGTGCATCATCTACCTTGTTTTATTTTCCTTTTATGTTCTTGATTTCGAAATCAAACTCGCATAAAAATTCCAGCCATCTTGCTTTCCTAGCATTCAGAGTAGGCTGATAAAACAAATACTTCAAACCACAATGGTCTGTTCTGAGCTCAAATATTCTACCCATCAAGTAATTCCTCCACATCTTGAGGGCAAGCACTATGGCTGCAATATCTAGATCATGAGTGGCATATTTCTTCTCATGCTCCTTCAGCTTTATTGACTCATAACATATCACGTGGTTGTCTTGCATAAGGAATCCTCCAAGCCCTTGTCCTCATGCATCGGTACACGCCACAAAATATTTCTCTGGATCTGCAACTTTCAATACAGGTGCACTGGTGAGAAGTTTCTTCAACCGCTGGAAACTTTCTTCACACCTCGATGTCCATTCGAACTTCATCCCCTTCTTTTGCAAATAAGTGATGGCATGTGCAACTTTGGAGAATACCTCAATGAACCTCTGGTAGTATCCTACGAGTCCCATAAAATATCTTACATCTATCACATTTCTTGGAGTAGGCCAATTCATAATGGCTTCAATCTTTTCAGGGTCCACAGATATACCCTCCTCTGATATAATGTGACCCAAATACTGAATTCTATCTCTATAGAAGTCACACTTGCTTATTTTTGCATACATCTGATGCTCCCTGAGCAATTTCAATTTCAATCTCAAATGATCTTCATGTTCTTCCTCATTCTTAGAAAAAACAAGAATGTCATCAAAAGAAAACAAGAACAAACTTGTCCAAATACCTGTTGAAGACACTATTCATAAGGCACATAAATGTAGTTGGTGCATTTGTGAGACCAAATGGTACCACTACAAACTCATAATGTCCATACCTTGTTCTGAAGGTTGTCTTATGAATGTCTTCATCCTTGATTCTCACCTGATGGTAACTAGACCTCAAGTCGATTTTGGGAAATACCCTTGCTCCCTTCATTTGATCAAAGAGGTCATGAATCCTAGGCAAAGGATATTTATTCTTCACAGTAACCTTGTTCAATTGTCTGTAATCAATACATAACCTGAGTGTAACATCTTTCTTCTTTACAAATAGAACTGGTTCTCCCCAAGGAGACACACTCGGTCGGATATACTTCTTTTCCAACAACTCTTGTAGTTGCATCTTCAACTCTAGCATCTCTAGTGTACTCATCTTGTAGTGTGCCTTGGACACTGGTGCTGCTCCTGGCACAAGTTCAATAGTGAAATCAATGTCCCTCTTTTGAGGAAGCCCTAGAATCTCATCAGGAAACAAGTCCCTAAATTCCTGTAACACCTTATAGTCCTCTAACCTAGGATTTTAATCTCCTGATGTCTCTAAAATATGAGCTGCATGCAACTGGAAACCCTTCCTACAGAACTTCTTTAACTGCATTGCTGAAACCTGCCGTACTGAAATCACCTTTGGAATACCTTTCACAACTACTAGGTTCCCTTCTTCATTCATGCATTCGAAATTCTTATTGTAACAGTCAAGATTCACCCTGTGAGCTTCTAACCAATCCATTCCAATGAGAACATCATAGGAACCAAGTGGTAGAATGTTCAGATCTACACAAGTGACTAATCCATTCATGACCAATGGACATTCCTCTACCACTTCACTGACCTCTCTCTTAGTCCCAGTGGCTAGCTAAACTAACCAAGACTTCCTATGCTTTACTTTCTTAAAAGCACAAATTTCCACTACTCTAGGAGTAATGTAGCTGTGAGTAGAACTAGGGTCAATCAAAATAGAAACAGATTCCTCAAAAATCTTACCTGCTACTTCAACCACGGTTGACTGGTGATCTGCCTAGCGGTCCTCCAGTGCTGCATAAATCCTAGGGATTTCCCTTGCTACTTGACCCACTGTTTCTTCTTCTTTAATGTTGTAAGCTGGCCTTGCACTCTCATTCTTGAGTGGACAATTTCTGCGCATATGGGGTCCTCCACATATCCAACATTGAAGTGGTTCTCTATTATGTTGTGGACCTTTAGGATTCTCTCCTATCACTCCAACTGGTTTACTCACAGCTTGGGATGGCTGCTTCTGCTGATTCCTGAAGTTACAAGGTTTGAAACATTTCTTTCTTTGGTCGAACTTCTCATTCTTCTTGTCCTTCCATGCCTTATGGTAATCTGGTTTACCTTTTCTTTGCTCATAGCAATACTTATCCTTCCTTATTGCTTCTTCAAGAGTTCTAGGTTCATAAAACTCAATTCTATCTTTGTAAGACTGAGGTAATCCACTCAGAAAACACTGGACCTTCACTTTTTCATCTCTAATGTACTAGACATACCTCAATAGCTCCAAAAAATTATTTTCATATTATTCCATGGTCTGCTTTCCCAATATAAGCTCGTGAAACTCCTTAATCTTGTCATCATAATACCTATCAGAGAGGTATTTTTGGTTGAAATACTTCTTGAACTGTTTCCACTTCAGTCTCCTTTCACTGATCCTCTTTACTTTCTTGAAGTGTTCCCACCAAATGGATGCCCTTCCATTCAGATTGAATATGGCAACTCTTGCCTTCATGTTTTCTGAATAATCATGCACTTGAAAGTACTTCTTTATCCCAAGAAGCTAAGATTCATCCTTTTGTCCAGTCTTTATCTCACCATCAAATGCATGAGGCTTATCCTTCTTAAATTCATCCCGAGAGCGATCCCTATGGTGTCTCTTTATTTTTCTTTTATGAGAAGAAGAACTGGAATCCCCGTTGGATTCTTCAGAGTCAGATGATCCACTAGAATTCCTTCTCCTTCTCCTAGTACTTCTCTTACTTCCTTCTGGTCTTGTTGTACCTCGTTCGGAGTCTATCTTTCTCTGCAAGTTTGTTAAACTCTGCAACATTGCAGCATTCAGTTGGTGTTTCTCTTCCTAGGTTTTACTCAAGCTTCGCATGGTGGCTGCAACATCTGATGGTGTCTCTTAGAATCTCCTTCCATTAGACTCTATGTCATCATTTTCGTTATGGACATTTTCTCCCATGGCATCTTGGGCATGCTCATAGGAATCCCGAGCATCATATCCATCATGGGTTCTCATAACTAAACCACAACTTACTTGCCAAACTGCACTACCTGGAATACTGTTGTTAAAGGTGACTATGATTCTGCAAACATGTTAGTAACATAGCTATTAGATGCATAACATTGATATAAATCAAAATTACTTACCTTCTCCTGGAAAAATCATAAAATAACAAATTTTCCCAAAGACAAGATTTTCTTCATCAAAGAACGTCTGTCTGAGGGAGATGACGAGGGTCAAGGGGGCTTGCCCTCACTTTTCTTTTTGTAGATCTTTGATTTTTGCACAATCTGGCACATAATATCGCTGCCACTTTCTCCTTTTCAGCCCTCAAAATCCACTAAAAAACCACTGAAAATCCCGCTAAAAAACAACCAAAATTTGTTAAGAAATCCAACTCAAAAACTCAAAATTTCCTTGTACAGGATCAGGTTTCATCCCAACTAACATTCTGGCCTTTTGGTGGTCAGCACAACTAACTTCCTTCGCTATTCATTGGCGATCTATTCTCCTACTTTCCTACAGTGTGTCGGATCCGTAGTCATCTAGGCTTTCAATCTTTATCGGCGATGCCAAGATATTGGCGATCGGATCCACTAAGAAATACCACGTTGATGATCTGATCCTCTACTCATCAGGCGGCTAGTTCCATGGGCAGCTGCAATGATGGCCAGTGAACTCTCTGGGGTTTCCGCGGCGACAATCCTATCGACGGTTAGAACCCCTAGTGACTGTGGCATCGACGGTCAGAACAACTGTCCATCGGAATGATAGTCCACTAAATAGCCATAAATACGGGCACGCAAACAAATAAATCCTTCCAACTGCATCGATATTACATTTAGCTAATCTTCTTCTGATGCATCAATGGTTCAAACCACTATCTTTCGTCGATCACCGATGGTCTTCAACACTTAGACAAATTTTTCAAAAAAAAAATTCTCTTCTTCTTTTTGGGGAACATAACATCTGTTGGTGGTCGAAACCACTCAGATCTATGTGTCAGTGATCGGAGCATCGATGGTTGAACTTCTAATCATCGGAGTGGTAGTCCACACGGTAGCCACAACGGTGGACTAACAAACAACTAAATTCTTCCGCAGTGTCAGCAAACCCAACAACTATTTTCCGCCAATAGCCAATTAACACTTAAAGAAAATGAACAAGTTCTTCCTCCCTCGTTTGATCTTCCATCTTTCTCTCCACTACATCGGAGGAGCTTTCCACTTAGTCTTCCAATGGGCCAATAGTTGAGGCACTTAGACAAATTTTCCAACAAAATTTTCAAGAAATTTTCTATCATAATTTTTTGATCTTTGGTGGGTAGAAGGCAATCCTACCTCTGTCACTGCATCTTCGGGGTCCATTCAGGCCCATGCTGCAACATGAGCTCTGATACCACACTGTAACATCCTCAACCCTCCGACTAGCGAAGAGGACGCTACCATAACATTAAACATCCGAGCTAAAATCCCCTTGAACATGTATGTACATAAAATGCTGAAACAAAAATGATTTGAACTAGAAGATGCATACATGATTATTTATCATACAGTGGAAGCAAACATACGTTCATTCAAGCATTCAACATGTTCATCATAATCATTAATAGTAAATATGATTGCAGAAGTAAAATAGGCAAGCTTACTTATCTCATAAAGAACTTCTCCCACAACCGGCTATGTCGATGCAACGTTCCACCCAACGATAGGCTAGCATCCTCCTAAATCTCTCAGCAATGCTACCACCGCTGAGCTGGGCATGATTCCCCAAGGAATAAGGAATAAGCAGGCTTACACATAGCCAAGGATACACAAAACACAGCAAAGCCAATGTAGTTGGGTTTATCAGGCCATCAACAGGACAATCAAGCCAACATGGTTAGGTTTATTAGGCCATCAAGGAGCTGGGAAAGGCTAAATGCTAAGATGATGAGCCCACTACAAAGATAGGAACACCTACACCAGAACTAGCTTGGATTCTAAGACACCCACACACAACCAACACAAGGAATCAGTCCCTTCTCTGCTACACAGTCCCTCGGGTGATGACTTCTCTTCCAGTACTATTCAGAGGTTGTGGAGAAGAAAGCCATCTCTCTAGCTCTGTCTGTGTGGTTTCCAAACACACCAGGTTTATCAAGCAAACCAAGCCCCCATCCCTACTTCCAACATAGTCCGAAGACCAACCACTGCATACATGCAGTCACACAAGTGATTCACAGCTTGGGCAAGGAAAACAACTCCTGAGTCGTTCTTGGCCCTATCATGGAAAAAATGACTCTGAAACAACGTACATCGGTCCCAAAATATAAAACAGACACAACCAGGAACATGGGGAAACAACAATCCATTCTCAACAATGAAGCCACCAAGAAGAATTACACAGATCACAATGGGGAAGGAAAATTAGCCTCCCAACCTATGCGTGAGATAAATTTAAACCAAATCCCAATATACGGATGGAAACACACCAGATACCTCTCTATGGAAAATGCAAATGACAGTCGAAATGGCTCCCTCTCCTGGCTGCGTGAGACCAAACATAAAATAATCCTCTGCGTGAGACACAGGATGTTTTTCCCTATGTGAGAATGAGCGACAATGGAGAATGGCGAGTGGGAAGTGTGGGAGTGTTCTTCCGGAACTGTCGTGGAGAGAGTGGAATGATGGGCGTAGTCCTTTCTTCTTCCCAACACGAGGTTCGATTCACTGGTGGAGTGTGCATGTGGGAAAGGACTGACAGTCCTGCCACACTCCACTCCCCAGCAAAATAACTGCCTCAACTACTCTGCAGAGCATTAAAGTGGTAGTTGGATAAGACAAGGAAAGATAGGAAAATCAAACAGGGTGGTGACACATGGATTTTTCCCCATTGGTTCAAAGTTTGACATCCCCCCCTTAGCCTTATGAGAATCATGCCCCTTCTCAATTTAGTTTCCACGAACATAGTTGGTTGGGTTATTTAATTAAAGATGCATATTTACATGATGACAAAACTTAATATATGCCATATACCACGATAGACCATTGGCAACGATTCCATTCACCGAAACATAACACAACTAAATCGATGGTGGGGCTTTTGTCTTTAGCTCCACACAACAATTCATTACAATATATACATCATGTACATTTAATGCAGTGGGGTCAAAACTGGGGTGTTACAGACTCTTCTAGATTTGGCTCTGATTCCTGATGCCGACGATTCCAATTTATATTCCAGCATTCATAATGTTTCCGACCAATTTGACACGATGGTTTTGGTTCACCGGTAGAAAAGGTCATTACAGCATACCTGCAATATTGATTACACTTAAATGGATGCACTTCACATGCTCTACTATTTTCCAAAGGTCACCATTCAACACATATTTTCGAAGGTATGGTTCTGATTATCTACTTGATTAAGTATTAACTGGATCTGATGATATTAATCATACCTTCCTTTCTATGCCCATTATTACACTTGCATATCGTTAACCATCCACACGTACAAGTTAATGACTATTTATGTTACCTGATAACCACCACCTTTCATAACTTGGGATAAATTCCAAACATTCCTATGCTCTGAAACTTTCCAAATTTACCCAACTCCACTCTCAGTTGTTCATGCACACTCTATGCTTTAACCTCCATTGTCAGGATTTGTAATCTCTCAGACTGCAACACAATTATGAAGGTAAACAAACATGGGTATCCTATCTCGGAATGAACCTCCAAACATGCGATAACTAAGAAATAAATGCTGAAGTTTTCACTATTTTTGAAGCTGCGGGCTGGACTGAATTCTTCCAATGCCTGAATGGGTTTTATTGTGAGACAACTCTTCAATTTACCTTGAATCTTACAGAAACCCACTCAGAATTTTGGGGGTTACGTATTGAAGTCTCTGAAGCAATAGTGGCTGAGGTCACTAGCCTTCCACAAGTGGGTGAAGCCTGGTTTGGACCAAGAACCCCCAATCCTGCAGCAGTACAATATTTTCTAATAGAAGGGGAGCACATTCAATAGTCATGGTGGGGGATAACATTACAGTCACTACCTCGGCCATGGGATCAAGTAGCAATTTTCCTCAAGAAGTACATCACCTGTGAAGGTAGCTATCAAATGGTTTATTACTCTAAATTTCCTTTATTATCTCATCTCCGTCATAGGGCCTTGCTAAACATTCCATTTTATTTATTCAATGACTTACACCATATGGCAGGGTTTGTCAGAACAACCAAGCATCCAAACTTCTCCCTTACCCACCATGGCCTAATTAAATTAATAATTTTACAGGCATTAGCTCAAGAGAACCAAATTCAAGAACCCGCCCTTTTTTTCGGTGTTCCAATAGAAGAGGAAATATAAGTACCTGTACTCATGGGGCTTGTGAAAAACCAAGAAGAGCCTGCCAATCAATAGTTGGGGGGAAATGAAGAGAAACAAGAGGTTCAGACTCCCTCCAATTTAGTTGGGTGGGGAAATGAGACTGGATGAAAGGATCAATCAGAAGACCAAGGAGAACGATTGGAGGAGAATGCATAAGAAAATCCTGTAGAGAGATTAAATAATATGGCAGCTCTGACAGCATATGCTGAAACTGGAGCAGCATTAGATGTTGTGATAGTTAAAACTTAAGATGTTAGAGCTATGATAATAGAAGAAAACATGGAGGTGTTGACCATTGATTCTTCCCATGAATGGGGAGGAACTCTGATTGAGGAAGAATAGGAAAATGTTGAAACAAAAGATATCCCTTCCACATCAGCTGCAAATATAGAAATTCTAGTGCCATGGAGAAAAAGGAGGAGATCAAAATATTAAATATGGGCATCACCACCAATAAGACGAAAAAGAACCAGGTCAATTACAGCAGCAGAAGTAGGACGAGAAAGATGGGAAACCCTAGAAGGACAAATCGAGTTCCCCATTTTGAGACCCAAAGCAAATGATGCCCCGCAGGAACTGGCTGTAGAAGAACCTCAAATTTAAGGACTTCTCTATGAAAATGGGCTATTAAAGGAGGAAGTACAATCACTCTGGAAGGAACTAGAAAATTGGAAGGACGCATGTAGGAAACACGGTGAAAGGAAGCTACACACATTGGTTGAAGCTGCAGATCAATTAGAAGGATCAACTTCTATTGAGGTTGGTGATGATGAAGAAAGAGTGGTTTGTCCTGTGTGTGGAGAAATCTTTAACCAGTCAAGTTACAAGGTCATAGTTCGTGCCTTTGTGACACAACAACCCATACCTACAGTTGTGGAAGAATAGGGACAACCTTGTTTGAAGGATGGTGAATCTCCCAAAGAGAAACTCCAGCAAAGGGAAGTAGCATATGAACAAGATGTTGATACATAAGAATGAGCATATTTGAATACTCCTATTGATATTGCCACCCAAATTGGAACAAATGAACCAGAGGTTGAGGTTATTTCCGATTTTGTTGAAGAAGTTTGCACTGTGACCCCTGAACCATCTCATGGCACAGAACCAATAGGGATGGAAACCTAGAAGTAGAATGATGATGATGTTGAATAGGAAGCTGACACACAAGAACCAACATCCTTGAATATTCTTGTTCAATTTTCCATCCAAATGGGGAAGAATAACCAAGGATTGAAAACATTTTGGAATTTAATGAAGAAATTTGCACTGTGAATCCTGAACCATCTCAGGGCATAGAGATAATAGAAATGGAATCCCAACAGCAAGAAAATGAGGAATTTAACTAGGATGTTGCTACATAAGAACCATCCCTGGAAAATTTCTGTGGGGATTATTAGGATGCAACAAGAAGCCAACCCCAAAATGGATATCATTCCTGATTTGGATTTAGGAGAGGATGAATAAATGCAATCATAATCCTCGGGGGACATTGAAATCCTTGAGGAACAAATCCATATTTAAAAAGACATGAAAGAAACTCTACAATCCCAGCAACATCAAGAAAGAGAACGGCAGGGATTTGTTACACAAGAACCAGCGGCCTTGCATCCCCCTGTTGAAGTTGCAACTGTTAACCAGGTAGATAAGGAGATTAAAATTTAGCAGGAGGTTGTGCGGCCTATGAAATAAGGGAGATCATATGAAATAGAAACCTTGGCTAAATTACTGGAAACATTTCTGGGAATTGATTTTGAGGACCATAATTTGCTTTGTGAGCTTTATTTGCATGAGATGGCTTGTCATTTGGACCACCATTCGAATCTTGTTCCTTTATCAGGTGATATTCAGCTCAGGGCTTTGACCTCCTTTGTGATCAATAATGTTTATTGGGAAAGGTATTTCCAAACTTTCTCTCACGATGAGGCCTACTCTAATCTTTGGATTCGAAGCGAACCTCGAAATCCTCATCTTCTCCTTGCTCGACATCATAGTGTACTCTTATGTCCCATACAAACTCAGAATATAATGGAACTTCATAAAAGGGTTATTTCTACTTGTACCAGCTATATTTCCATGCTTCAATGAGTTGATTTGGAAGGTAGTTAGCACAGATGGAAGATTGCTTCTCCAACCCTTAGAAATAGGGACCCCTATTGTTACAAGAATTTTGAACAAGCACTTTCTAGGATTGAGGGTTATGTTGGATGCATGAGGGAATGCGGGGTTAATTTGCTAGGACCAAAATTTAAATTTCTTCTCATCTGGTGGCTAGCAAAACCGTATAGGGAATATTTCTTATTAACAAGGGTAGAGGAGCAGAAGTGTTGGATATATTGGGTTATTCATAAGGGATTTGTAGAAAAAGAAGGAACATCTGAATTCCCATATAACTTTTCTTCTCTCCATGAATGAAGCATAATGCGAGATTCAGATTTAGAATAATGGAGGTTGTTACATGAGGACGTGCAACAGAACAGTTGGGGGGAGATATTGGGCCCAGAAACGACCCCTTTTTTACCAACCTTATCAACCTCTTTTTTCCTCATCCTACTCTATTATGCATGCTAAATAGATGTTTTTCCCTCACTTGGTCCCTCAAGTCATACATGTATGGTTAATCATTGTCTTATTTTATTAATGCTTAGGATTGTGGTAATCATGGCTCTACATCTTAAATTATTCTAACATATGATGGTTTTATAAAGAAAATTTGGGATATAGAGAATACAGGTTTAGCGGTCCGAACATGCAAAAGGAGGGATGAAAATTCATTGCTAAAGTTGATCGCCATCCATTCCGTCGTTGCCCAAAGAACATGGTCCCAATGTATTTTTCCATGTGAGCTATACAAGGGTAGCTGCAATAGATTCCGATAGATTTGGAGGCAACAGTGCGTCGTTGCTCAAAAGTAGTTGTAATCCATGAAATATCTTCTCAATTAATCATGATCATTATTTCTAGCTCAAATAACAGCTTACCTATATATTTTGTTCTCATCTTTCCATGATTGTAATAGGTTATTGTAATTAGGGTAGCCTAAAGATCAGAGATCCTCATGGCTGTCTGATAATAGTAGGAAGATGTTATGATTGTAATTGTACAAATATGGGGAACTATTCTGAGATAGGGGTTGAACTTCTAACCAAATTATTGTATCATTTGTGAGTAAGGTTGCGTGTTCATCTGCCACTTTTTAATACAAGGAGTTTGATTCTTCAAATCTTGACATTTTAACATGTGTTACTTTGATCATATTTGTGTGAAGGCTGGTCCCACCTTCACATAGAGATTGCTGAGTTAATTAGGTATTGTATTTATTTTGTTGTGTGATTTTGTGATAATTTCCTTTATTTATAGTAAGCTGCAACAATTATCGATTTACGGTGTGTCATTTGAATAATCAGTAATTGCATCTCCTATAAAACTGTAGTGGTGTGGTGTGTCAGTCGACTATATAGGTTAACTGTCTTTTTTGCAACTATATGATAGCTGTAACAACCATGTTCATCCCTAGTTATTTCAATTACTGTTTTCTTTAGATTCTTGTAAGTTTGTTCCTTTTCATTTATAATTGTAGAATTTCATTCCTGTACTTTGAATTTCTAGAATAGCTGAATTCAATTCATGTAATTTGGAATTCTATAATAACTAAATTAGGATAGTTAGATGGATATTTAAATGGTTTGGTAATCAGGGATTTTACTTTCTGCAAAAGTAATATAGACGTTATTTCTTGAATCTTTCAATTCTAGATTAAGAATCATATAAGGTACTCGTGATTGCAAATTAGATTAAGTGGATTATGGGATGAGTGTGGATGAACAAGAAAGTAGGATCATTTACTTACATCATCAACTATTTAGTGTTTAAAGCATATATAGTGCATGTTATCCTTGAAATAAGAGACTTCCCTGGGTTGACAATTTATATTGAACACTCTGTATGTTGGCTCTAATTAACTTGCATATAGGGTGCCCAACACTACTTCAGTTCTGATTACTCTCAGTATTTTTAATTATTAAATAAAAATAATTCATTACATCCATTTTGACGTTTTGGTTAAAATATTTAAAAAAATAAAATATTCAAAGAATAATAATTTACATTTATTTGGTGTGTTACATGAAAGATAAAAAGCATGCATCAGGAGGAAAGTATGCCCTTTCCCTTTGAAACAAAAAAATAAGAGATATTCTAGGAGTTGCTTTAATTGAGCTATGAGGCTCTATGGTAAATGAGAACTATCAAACTCTGCGAGATAAAGTGATCTACCAAGCTCTATAATATATCGGTATCTGTGTAATTTTGTGTGAGCTACCAAGATCTAGGCAACTTGAGAGTCATTAGACTCTATGGATGTAATAGACCTAAAAATCATAAATAATGGTTTTTACATGCATTACTTTTATACTTACTTAGCAAACTTCTATGCTTTACTTCTGTTATTTTTAATATCTTTGTCATGTTGGTTAAAATAGGTTCTATTGATGATTACAATGTATAGCTCCATCTGAAACCTTCAGCCATGTATACTCAGGCGATGTAATTTGTTTATACCTTTTCTTTATTATTTATCTTTATAATAGGCTGAAAATAGCCTAAGGCATGTTAGAATCCCATAAATTGCATTATATTTTAAAGGCCTTGGCCTTAGCATAGTTTATACTATGGTGTGTAAAGGCCTTCCCTTAAGCATGCGAAGCGTAGGATTTGTATAGTGTATAGTTCCTCCATACGTCGACCTCTTATTATCAATAAAAAGTGAGGGTTTTAAATATTTTATGTTGGCATGATACTCCATGTTTTGACCTAAATGCACTTTCTTGATTTCCATGGTGTATATACTACACCCTATTGTTTTACAATGATTACAAGGTATTAAATATTACAAGGCATGAAACAAAACGATGTATGCAATGTAGTTTGATGTTTTAAAGCATGGTAATATGCTATGATTGTAATAGTATTCGAAGGCATTGGAATAAACTAGCACTATGATAATAGAATAATTCGGTGATATTTGTAATATATATAACAGTATGGTTTAAAGTGTGAAGGTTGTGCGCCTTGGACTAACCACGAAGGCATTACATGTTAGTCCTATCATCACGAAAGTTATGGGCATAAGATAAGATTAGTGCATACACCATTAAATGTGTCATAAGGTTTAACATTTGAGTTTTTAATATGGATATGGTTATATATGTATAAACCAAGGTTTCCATAGTGTAATATATAGTTTTTGCGTGTTGTGATTATTTCAAGGTTCTGAGATATGCAATGATTTGGCCTTAATGATGTTCATCCTATGAATTATTGTTGTACTTGGTTGAATTTTATAACTGTTCTGGATGCGGGTTGACAACACAGGAAGGATTTGAGTTCGCACGAGAATTTGATCTCGGCCTTACACCTCGATGGTGAGATATTGATGGTTTCATATGGTTTTTAATAAGGCTTTAATCTGTGTGATCCCTCATTTTGGTGGTGTTGTTTCTTCGGAGGTCGGCAAGGGCCGAAGCTTTGCTCTGTATTGTTCTTTCTATATTTCTACTGTGTTAATGGATTTGTCTTGGAGGGTGAAATCTACTCTGTTCTCACTATGTTAATGGAATTGGATGGTTCTCTTCGAAGGAACTGCTTCCAAAATCTTCCTCAACCGTCCTCCTTTCAACCTCGGAGCTTCGACAAGCCTGCCAACACTTATACCATGGGACGAGTCTGCTTTGATAGGTGAGTAAGACTTAATAACCTATATTTGTGCTTAAATTGTATTATAGTAGTTGTTTCAAGGTTTACTATGTTAGGATAATTAATCCTCCCTTAACCATATTGCATATTATATTAATTTTTCCTAACTTAGTAACCTTAATAAATTAATTGCGTCCACTAGTACAATTGGGTCCACTTGGCCTAATGGGGAAACATGTACTAGTCACTGGGGTGTGGGGAACACTGCTAGAGGTTAACCACCAATTACTGCATGTGCATGCATCAGTTTGGGCACCTCCTAGACCAATCCCCTACATTTTATCAGCCATTGGGAGTCTCGACACCAACCTACTTCAGCTAGTTGGAGTTAGTACTAGTTATTCTTAGTTATCCCCCACTTACTTTAATTTAGTTCACAAAAAATTAGCTAGCACATGTCTTTCATGGATAACATGAATCCATGTGGAGTAGGCACCTTTTCCCTCCTACCACACTCAGTTACACTGATTTAACTAGATGTCACTATTTTTTTGAGTTGTTGGACATCTGGGAGTTGATCTGTTGGACTCCGATATTGTTTGAGAGACCATGAGTTAGAGATTCAGTTAGATACAATCATATCCACTTGGGAGATTCGAATTCATACCCCATGCATTTCAATTCTTTCCTATGTAAACTATTGTAACACGAGATATCATTGTTGTGAATGATGCTGCACATTCCTAAGAAATACTTGTATGTTTCATGTGTGGTATTTTTTGTTCAGTTTATATCTTCATTCTCCATTTACTCCAAACATTATTAGAACTATATTCTTGATGATCTAAACGGAATTCAAATTCTAATATGGTATCAGAGCCTTCTCAGGAAGGTTTTATGCTTGTTTCTCCCCATCGAACATCAAAAGCAGTTGGGTTTCCACATAAGTCCCCTATGATGATTTGATAGCTCTTGACTTATTTAGAGAAGTGGAGAGGGCGTGACAGGCCCTGAAAACATGTTCATGCTGGGAGGAAAAGCGTGATTCTAAAATTTCATATTTTTTAGTGTGTTATTTCAGTGAAATTAACGGGTGCTATGTAGCTTGTATGAAGTATTTGCACTCTTTTAGTCAGAGCAATTATGAGTTCTCAAAATCCTAAGCCAAGGATCCTCACAAATTCCAATTATCTTGATTGAAGGATTGATATACATATGTCCTTGTGCAAGCATGGTTACCAAAGGATCATACATGGATGGGAGCTTGAGCCTCATAAGTTGGCAGAGTGGAACACGTTTCTGAACTATTGTGATGAAGCATCCAGGTACTTATGTACTTATATTTCCATAGATATGCTCTTCCACCTAGAAGGATTGAGGACTCCCAAAGAATCCTGGGAGAAGCTTCATCACTTGTTTAACAAACAAGATGAGCTTCGGGGACACATTTTTGAGAATGAGTTGGTATCTTTACATCCTAGCAGTTTCGATACTATTGATCAATTCTTACTAAATTCAAGTCTCAAGTACTCCAGTGCAGACAATGCAGAATTGAGAAGAAGGATGAGAAGAATGTCCTTTCCATACTCAACAAACTAACCCCTGAGTATTATGTATTTG
Source organism: Pseudotsuga menziesii (assembly GCA_001517045.1). NCBI lineage: Eukaryota > Viridiplantae > Streptophyta > Pinopsida > Pinales > Pinaceae > Pseudotsuga > Pseudotsuga menziesii. The sequence continues at coordinate 181,361 of LPNX010446799.1, forward strand.
TTTCCATATTTCATACCAAGCAGGAAAGCTTTCCTGATTGGAAGGTTGGTTATATTCTTTTTCCGAGTCCTTAATCAAGGAGCAAGAGAAATTGATGAGAACTGGAGTGATGAAGACATCCAAAGATCAATATCTCCTAGTTTCTGACTCTTCCAAAGCACAACTAAAGGGGAAATCAAAGAAGAAGGATTCAAAGGAAGCTGATTCGAAGCCTAAACAAACTTTTGAGGGAGCCTGTGGCTCTAAGAAGAAAAAGAAAAAGTGTCCCTACAATATGAGGGGTTTTCATCTAGAAGAATCATGCATGAAGAAGACCCTCGACCAGATGAAATCTCTATGTGTAGAGAACAATATTTCCCTTCCACAAAGGGCAGTGATGTCAGATGATGAAGAGAATAATGAAGAAGATGAGATACACTTTCATGCAAGCCTCTCTCCATCAAAGGATTATGTGATAGATTCTGGAACATCCAACCACATGGTTTCTTCCAGGGAATCCTTCATCACCTTCTGTCTATCAGGAGGACCTAACAGTCATATGGGAGATGAATCAAAAATCCCAGATGTTGAGAGAGGCTCAGATAAAATACAGCATGAATATTTCATGCCCTCTCCTATAGAAAAGAAAATTGTTGAAGATGAAGAAGAAGCATATTTTTCCCTAGAGTCAATTCAAATGGAAGAAAGTCACCTTGAAGTGACTCTATTATCGCTCCAGGAAACTCCTTTAGGTTGTAGCTCGAGGATTCCTGGTAACTTAAAATGTTTTTACGGTTTTTTGATATGGATCAAGTGAGGTGACCTATACAACCTTCCACTCTCAAGACATGCATGAAACTCACTCAATTACAAGGATTTTAGTTAGAACTGTTCAGAAGTTGACAATAAGTTGCAGGGATGGAGAACTCATCAGGCTGGCAGATTTACATACAAAACAGATGCATATCAATGGGTAAATCATGATATGGATGGAACTTATAAATCAAATCACATTAACAAACCAATAGGATGACAACTATTAGTTATTAATCGACTTGAAAGTAACCTAAATACACATTGATGCATAAGTACAGTAAAGACATAGATGAAGGTTGAACAAATCATAACAAAAGAGCTTATATTAAAGAATGAGCAAAATCAGAAGGTGGCAATAGTATAGGTTTATAAATCCCTAAAGTCGAACCCTTTTTCATAAAATCAGTCTTAGGCTTTATAACCTCTTACAAAATATACAAATCCTAAAAACTTGGATCTGTTTTTTACAAAAATAAACAAAAGTAATAGTTTTTTGCAAATTAGGGTTTAAAACCCTAATTAACTACTTGTCTTAACTTAACTGAAGAATTAGTTCACTGAATGAACTTTTAGATAACTGAAGTAGTTGTCGATCATTACTGCTACTGGCCCTCTGCCAGTTAAACCATTGATTTCTCTTTGACAACTAGGGTTAGTGGAATTTTGTGTTGTTATGTCATAGTAGACCTTAAACAAACCCCTTTTTGATGCTTCCCTCAGCATATCTCATCATTAAATCACATCCTTGAACCATCTGCAGTTGCCCAAAACTAGTCCTATCAGCCAAAACTTGTTTTTAAGTCTCTGTCCTTTTTCGGTGGTTAAGAGGCTGTTTACGGGCATATGTGACTATGCACGTAACGAGGAAATACAACCCAGAACGGGATCCTCAAAGCAGGCTCCAAGCTATTTAGAATGGTTGTTCCTCACAGGTTTAAAGGCTTTGTTAGCCTGAAAATGTAATCCAAACTAAATCTAAGCGATGAGACCAGAAACTATTGCTTGTTAGTTAGATCTATACTACCCCTATGGATATATAAATAAAACTAGTAAATGTAATTTCTAGTCAATCAATATATTATGACATTGATCACTGGAAATTAACCTACTCAACCAATAAATTCCTAATACAAGAATGAACAGTTAATTAAATATTCACATGTTATACAACTCACAGAAAATACATTATGAACAAATGTACATTAATCACAATATCAGAAAATAACTTGACGATGGTATAAATGTGAAATATAATTCAATGTATTTTCAATAAAGTAATTAAAAGAAAAATATTTATCTAATCTAAGTCCTATCCTGATCAGGATCAAGGTAAAACATAAACTTGAATCAAATTCTGCCAATGAAACTACTACAGGAATACTCTTGAAAACACCAAAATAAATTCAGACATTAACTAGACCACATAGTAATCACAACATATCACATATGTTATGATCTCAATCATCAAGTTCACAACATGACATATCAGCAAAATCAAAACAGTATAAGTCGATTATTATACATGATATATCTGCATGATTCTTTAAAGAAACCATATCAAACATAACTAATGTGGGAAAAGCCACAAAACCAAGCAGTACCATGAACACATATATGCAAAGTATAAATATTGTAATCATATATAAGTATCACCAGTTTAAAATACTGCAACTGCTGACAGCAAACTGCCTCCAGTCACAGGAATATCAAACAGTGATCTTGTCTTCTCCTTTCCCAAACTATCGACCCCAAAGAATCCTCACTGGAAGCATCTCAATCAGAACATCGAGAAAAATATGGCTGGCCTATTCAATGCAATCCTTATTCTGCTCTTTGAACTGTGAAAGAGAAATCTCCACCGTCCTTTCCAACCCTCCATTGCAATCAAATTCTTGTTTGCTTAAATAATAAAAGGTAAGAAGAAATGGAATCTAAATTGAGCTTTGAGCTGGCAAATTTCTAGAAAAACCCGTTTCTCTGCTGGCCGCAACTGCAAAAATTGTGCTCAAAGAACCTGGAAAAAATCTCATAATCCATCACTTTCTGAGGAAACCACGAGTGGAAAACGAAATGGACCCGTTCTGTAGAAAACCCATGGATTTTTGAGATCTGTCTCCATTTATAAGTAGTGAAGCCCGGAAAAATGCCTACCTATTTAGCTACGCTTTTTTTGTAACTGGCTGAAAATGAAATTCGTGGCATACTTTCCTTCGTTTGACTTGGCATCCGATGAGATGGGCAGTCGAATTGCTATTTCACTAACAAATATTTCTCTCCTCCACTTCAGGGACAACTCAGGCGGTTTTATGGCCCATAAACTTGGATTAGATGGTGAACCAATCCCTTGATCTCGCCAACCGTTTCTCTATTTTTGTTAAGGAAAAGCTGGTGCATACGCTTCCTCTTTTACCTGCACATTGAAAACGTATATTAAACTGCAGTCTATGAAAATTGCGCAAATCCATAAGAGACAGGTTAAAAGATGAAGTATTTTCCCTTTTCCAATGAAGTCATTGATTGAATACACTATTAACTTGAATGCTGACAAATGTGACATTTCGATCTGTTATTTTGCTTGAGTTTCTCATAGCAACAATCCTGACAGATTCGTTCATTTTCTCTCTTGGTGATGCTCTTACAAGGATCCTTCCAATGATTTGATTGATATCGATAAGTTCAAATCGCATAGTTAATCGAGTCTTCCACAATTCAATAAAATCAATAAATTTTAGTTATGCAATGTCCACACATAAAAAAACTGACATATATTATTATTGTCTTGTTAGACAGGTGTTTCTTCATCTTTCATTATGGCGTACTTGGATTGAGATCATAGTCATCTTGATAGCTATGATTTAACCATTACTTATCTGGAAAATGAAGCGTGGAAATCCTTATCCATGACATTGGCATCTACTACAACCCTCAATATCCTATTTAAAATGCTGGCAATTTATAAAAATAGGTATCCTCTTTTATAGAAATCATTGAGCTGGCTTCTCTTGCTACCTATGGAGAATGTGAACTTCAAATATTGTGATGAGACAAAGATTTAACTGTTTGAGACTTTAATTTTGAGATTTAACAATACTTGCAATTCAATTAAAATCTTCCATATGTGGCGATGTTTCATCCTTTGAATAAGTTAATTTTTGGAAACATAAATAATTAATAAAAACAAAAATTACTTTGAATTATAAGGAACAGTTCCACGTAAGTAATTTAAAATAGCTTATAAAATGTGACCATCATGAATATGTAAAAATAATTTGGAGAAGACCTTCATACACAAAGGACCAAGAGCAATAACATATCAACCTTACTGTATAATACTTTCAACCTTCAGAAATGGGAGACATCCTACGCGAAATACAAATCCCATAACCCATAGTATCAACCTCGACCTTTACATGCAATAATAAAGATGACATATGAAGCCCATCATAAAAATCAAGATCAAATAATAAGGTTGTGTTATGCGTAATTCTTAGATTGAACAAAAAGCCTTGGAAATATAATTCGAATGAACTTTGATAAGGTGCCAAAAATACAATAATCAACCTACCAATTTCAAAACCTTAGCAATATTTACGATAACAAAATCACATAATAAAATCAAATGATAAATATTTGGATAAGATTTCAAGATTAGGTTATGATAAAAGGGTATACAAATTATTAACACTTACCCCTTGATTTTCAATGCAAATCCAAAAATAATAATTTCAAAGTAGTGATTTTGTCAACTAATCCATAGTTTGCAAAGGTTTTCTTAAAAAAAACATTGAATTTCATTGTTTCAGTAGCTGTCAATTCTTTAGGTTTGCTATATGAAATTCAAACATTTCATCAAAACAAAATACAATTTTGTTTGATGAAATAATGTTTTTTTAAGGCTGTTGAGCAGGGGCACAATAGATGGCGACTGACTGGGAGAAACAGTTATCTCTGCGAAAACATGAAATATGACTTGTGTATGTAGCAAGATAAGAAAAATTTTCTTTAACTCAAACTTGCATTTTCCTGAAGATAAAAGAACAATGCCGTGTGATAAGACTAGATTTCAAACTAATACCAGATTCAATAATGATACGAATTTTAAGTTTTTTCAGAAAACATAAGACTCCAAAAGAAATTAATACTGGGAAATACAACGCAATTTTGATATTTGACCAGTTTTTTAAGATATGATCCCAATACTATAGTCATGACCCTCCCCAGAAGAGTCCATAGCTTCGAAAGGGTTGACTTTTAACCATACATCCTATCGTTCTAGTCCCAAGATAAGATAAAACACAAATATTTAGAACTTCTCAATTTATTAGTGGGTAAGCTGCATTGGAACCTCTTCATGAGTGTGGGATGACCTTGGATTCTTATAGATTTTTGTACATATAACAATTTATGATTTGGAATCCATGTATGCCACAGAAGGATCCCTCCTACCCGCAGGCGTCCATAGCCTCGAAAAGGTACATCTTTTAACCCATTCTACCCAACGGCTTATATCCCAAGCTAATAAGTTTAAAGAAGGTTTCATACTCAGCATTTAAGTGCTCATCTACATGATATTTGCATGTTTATAATGGGGGAACGTAATAGGAAACTCTTTACGAGTAAGATAGCGTAAAGGATCTATAGATCAGGGATAATTTTAAGGAACCATACTTATTTAAATGTGTATAAATGTTGGCGAATATTACCAATTCTTAAAACGCAAACTATAAAATGATTGGTGATTTTTTCAAAAAATATTTTAATTTCCAAGGATTTTGTATTGTTTATATAATAATTTGGCAATTTTTTGAGTGAAAAAATTTTACCCCATCAAATTTGGGCGAAACAGGGCTTCAAAAAATGTAAAATGGCGAATCTTTTTTGGGAGAAAAACATGAAAAAATAGCCCACTGGGCTAAAATTCGCCCCTAAAATTATCCCTGCTATAGATAACAGATTTTATTATTAAATTGCAACTGCTTTCCCAGAATTGATTTCTAAATAAGTAATAGAATTCATAGTAATAGTGTCTTCTATATCCATTAAATCCAACAATTTGAGGATAATGATAAAAGAAGCGAAGTAAAGTAAAGTTTTGGCCTAGTAATTTTTTGTTTACAACAGCTCAGTTTCTTTTTCTTTTATTTCTGAGATAAGAACAGATTTCTAAAAGTCTAGCTTCCTTCATGTTTTATATAATCAGATTCCAATTTTATGACATGAAAAACATTCCCAGATCTGAATCATTTCTCCTGGTTCTGAAAACTCAAAAGAACAACAACAATAAAAAGAAAAATAAAAATAAATTGAAAAGAAAACAACCAGTAATTATAAGTGTACAATATATACATGAGTCTGATTTGAGCAAATTACAAAAACGAAGGATTTCAAAATCTATGAGAAAACTCTTAGTAAAGAAAATGAAAAAATAAAAAATACACACATAACACATGAGTTAAATCAAGATCTCATCAAATGGAAAATAGGTTTAACAACATATGACTAATTACCAGCAAAGAAAATGAGAGATTAAAATAGATTAACATGTTTTAAAGTTTTTTTTATCCCTTTTTTTTTTTAATCTTTCAATCAAGTCAAAGTTGTTTTTTAATAATTGATGGGATGTTAATCTAATATGTTTTATTCTGAAATAAAAGTAACAAAATAAATCCTAATGAGTATGCAGCTATAAAAGGATGAAAGGTTCTTTCTTTTAATGAGAAGATAAGAAAAAAACGAGAGGAAGTAAAGAACTGCTTCCCTGATAATGATGTCATCATCTCATTCTTAAAATGATGTTGTCGCAACTCCATATATCTGCATTTATTCAAATGTAAACAAACATAAATTATTCTAAATTATAAACCTAACCTAAACTAATAAAATATATATAAACTAAGTAAATGAAAATTTCCAATGAAGCCATTCATGTAGCTTGAAACCTGCCAGAGAAAACAAGTCATGTATAAGTATTGGAAATTGGAAAAATTCAAAATGAAGAAAATAAACTAAATCAAATTTTGTATGAACAAAGCATAAAAGATGACACAGAAACCTTTTAATAAATGATTGCTCCCACCATGTATAAATCGGATCATAAAAATCAAGTCGGAAGAAGATAGATTTCTCATGAGAATCATGACTAAAAAGAATCTTATCAGAAGTATGATTCAAAATTGGTGAAAAAGGATCAATAAAAAATGTATCTTTTAACACAATATCATCATGACTAAATTCAAAAAGAACAAAATGACATTTGGGTATTATTTGGAAATCAAATACGTCATGGTGTCTTTTAACGTGAAGATTAAAATTTATGACATTATCTTCAGACATGATTATCATGTTGCAATGAAGAAAAATAATGTTCAATACATCATGAATAAATTGTGCATCCCTTTCAATATTACAAATTGAATCATAATCCTTACTGACAAAGGATAAAATGGATGAACATGCATGAGTCTGATGAGTAACAATAGTAGAAAAATTATGATCTTCTTCATGAAAAATTTGAAATAAATCAGAATGGATATCAAACTAACCTTCATCTTCAAAAAATGTATTCCCTTGTATCCTATCAAAATCTGACCATAATGAAGTATTCCTTAGAAAATCATTAACATGTAAATGTATTCTATGATCAACAAAAACATGAGGATACAAAGAGTAGTAAGATTCAGAGTACAAAAGATATAATGCTTCTTTACTGATACAATTTGTTTGTTTGACTGTTTTAACAAAAGTATCATTAGTAAAACTATGATCTAATGAATTTTGTGAAGGCATGAAAGGAACTAACCCATCATGAGAAGAAGATAATGAAATTATATCATCACAAGCACCTTCAGTTGAAGAATCAAGAATTTGTGGTTTATCTTCCATGGTAGTATGAACAACGAGAGTTTTAGCATTATCACTTAATGTAAAAGTTGAATCATCATCTTTATTCTCTTGTTCTTGAAATTTCTTATCATAATATTCCATGATTTGTCCATTTTCAATAATTTCATTTTCAGCAGTGGAATTATAACGAATAGATTCTAAATCATCTTCAACTGATGAACTAACATGCATACTATCTATTGCAGATTTTTCATTCTTTTCCAAATCATGAAAATCAGAGAGAGAGATAAGATAAAGAAACCAATCCATTTTGTCTTTTTCGGAAAGCTGGTGTCCTTCACAAAAACTGTAACATATTAACATGAATTTTCAAAATAAATCATCAAGAGATTCATCTTTATGTCTACGAAGATTTTCTAACTCAAATCCAAGTTTCCTCACGAGCTTTAAGAAATAACTTCGTGAAATGTTCCCATGAATGAATGGATTTTGCTTGCAAGAACTTAAACCAAATTAGAATTCTTCCTGTGAAAGTAGCTGCAAAAAGTCTGCATTTCTCAACCTCATCAAATAGATCTATGCAATCACAAAAAGAATTAAATACCGAAAGTTGATGAGAGGCAGAAATCTTACCTTCTCCATTGAAGCTCAGTCTTCGCAAGAAATTAGATATCTCTGGATAAAAACTTTCGCCAGATGTATGAAAGCTGAAAGCATGATCTAAATCAGTAATATCAGCCATTTCATAGTAAAAATAAAATAAATGAAATAAAAAATCAACCAACTCAAAATGGCCTTGTTGCCGATCATGCCCTCCTTCTAGCGCCATTGTTGATGGGCATATGTGACTATGCACGTAACAAGGAAATACAACCCAGACCGGGATCTTTAAAGCAGGCTCCAAGCTGTTTAGAATGGTTGTTCCCGATAGGTTTAAAGGCTCTGTTAGCCTGAAAATGTAATCCAAACTAAATCTAAGCGATAAGACCAGAAACTACTGCTTGTTAGTTAGATCTATACTACCCCTACGGATATATAAATAAAACTAGTAAATGTAATTGCTAGTCAATCAATATATTACGACATTGATCACTGGAAATTAACCTACTCAACCAATAAATTCCTAATACAAGAATGAAAAGTTAATTAAATATTCACATGTTATACAACTCACAGAAAATACATTATGAACAAATGTACATTAATCGCAATATCAGAAAATAACTTGACGATGGTATAAATGTGAAATATAATTCAATGTATTTTCAATAAAGTAATTAAAAGAAAAATATTGATCTAATCTAAGTCCTATCATGATCAGGAGCAAGGTAAAACATAAACTTGAATCAAATTCTGCCAATGAAACTACTGCAGGAATACTCTTGAAAACACCAAAAGAAATTCAGACATTAACAAGACCGCAAAGTAATCATAATATATCACATATGTTATGATGTCAATCATCAAGTTCACAACATGACATATCAGCAAAATCGAAACAGTATAAGTCGATTATTATACATGATATATCTGCATGATTCTTTAAAGAAAACATATCAAACATAAATAATGTGGGAAAATCCACAAAACCAAGCAGTACCATGAACACATATATGCAAAGTATAAATACTGTAATCATATATAAGTATCACCAATTTAAAATACTGCAACTTCTAACAGCAAACTGCCTCCAGTCACAGGAAGATCAAACAGTGATCTTTTCTTCTCCTTTCCCAAACTATCGACCCCAAAGAATCCTCGCTGGAAGCATCTCAATCAGAACATCGAGAAAATATGGCTAGCCTGTTCAATGCAATCCCCAGTCTGTTCTTTGAACTGTGAAAGAGAAATCTACACTGTCCTGTCCGCCCCTCCCTTGCAATCAAATTATTGTTCGCTTAAATAAGCAAAGGTAAGAAGAAATGGAATCTAAATTGAGCTTTGAGCTGGCAAATTTCTAGAAAAATCTATTTCTCTACTGGCCGCAACTGCAAAAATCGTGCTCAAAGAACCTGGAAAAAATCTCATAATCCATCATTTTCTGAGGAAATCGCGAGTGGAAAACGAAATGGACCCGTTCTGTAGAAAACCCATGTGGCAGATTTTTCAAATCTATCTCCATTTATGAGCAGTGAAGCCCGGAAAAATGCCTCCCTGTTTAGCTACGCATTTTTTGTAACTGGCTGAAAATGAAATTCGTGGCATACTTTCCTTCGTTTGACTTGGCATCCGATGAGTTGGGCAGTCGAATTGCTATTTCACTAACAAATATTTCTCTCCTCCACTTCAGGGACAACTCAGGTGGTTTTATGGCCCATAAACTTGGATTAGATGGCGAACCAATCCCTTGATCTTGCCAACCGTTTCTCTATTTTTTTTAAGGAAAAGCTGGTGCATACGCTTCCTCTTTTACCTGCACATTGAAAACATATATTAAACTGCAATCTATGAAAATTGCGCGAATCCATAAGAGACAGGTTAAAAGATGAAGTATTTTCGCTTTTCCAATGAACTCATCGATTGAATACACTAGTAACTTGAATGCTGACAAATGTGACATTTCAATCTGTTATTTTGCTTGAGTTTCTCATAGTAACAATCCCGACAGTTTCGTTCATTTTCTCTCTTGGTGACGCTCTTACAGGGATCCTTCCAATGATTTGATTGATATCGATAAGTTCAAATTGCATAGTTAATGGAGTCTTCCACAATTCAATAAACTCAATAAATTTCAGTTATGCAATGTCCACACATCAAAAAACTGACATATATTATTATTGTCTTGTTAGACAGGTGTTTCTTCATCTTTCATTATGGCGTACTTGGATTGAGATCATAGTCATCTTGATAGCTATGATTTAACCATTACTTATCTGGCAAATGAAGCGTGGCAATCCTTATCCATGACATTGGCGTGTACTACAACCCTCAATATCCTCTCTAAAATGCTGGCAATTTATAAAAATAGGTATCCTCTTTTATAGAAATCGTTGAGCTGGCTTCTCTTGCTACCTATGGAGAACGTGAACTTCAAATATTGTGATGAGACAAAGATTTAACAGTTTGAGACTTTAATTTTTAGATTTAACAATACTTGCAACTCAATTAAAATCTTCCATATGTGGCGATGTTTCATCCCTTGAATAAGTTAATTTTTGGAAACATAAATAATTAATAAAAACAAAAATTACTTTGAATTATAAGGAATAGTTCCACGTAAGTAATTTAAACCAGCTTATAAAATGTGACCATCATGAATATGTAAAAATAATTTGGAGAAGACCTTCATACACAAAGGACCAAGACCAATAACATATCAACCTTACTGTATAATAGTTTCAACCTTCAGAAATGGGAGACATGCTACGCGAAATACAAATCCCATAACCCATAGTATCAACCTCGACCTTTACATGCAATAATAAAGATGACATATGAAGCCCATCATAAAAATCAAGATCAAATAATAAGGTTGTGTTATGCGTAATTATTAGATTGAACAAAAAGCCTTGGAAATATAATTCGAATGAACTTTGATAAGGTGCCAAAAATACAATAATCAACCTACCAATTCCAAAACCTTAGCAATATTTACGATAACAAAATCACATAATAAAATCAAATGATAAATATTTGGATAAGATTTCAAGATTAGGTTATGATAAAAGGGTATACAAATTATTAACACTTACCCCTTGATTTTCAATGCAAATCCAAAAATAATAATTTCAAAGTAGTGATTTTGTCAACTAATCCATAGTTCGCAAAGGTTTTCTTAAAAAAAAACATTGAATTTCATTGTTTCAGTAGCTTCTGGAATGTCACCATTTCAGTAGCTATCAATTCTATAGGTTTGCTATATGAAATTCAAACATTTCATCAAAACAAAATACAATTTTGTTTGATGAAATAATGTTTTTTTAAGGCTGTTAAGAAGGGGCACAACAGAGGCCACTCTATTAGAAATGTTAGCTGCTGAAAGTGATGCTTTCGGTGGCTAATGAACTGCCCCAGCGTCCACCTAAGCCACCGAAAGCCCTATTTTGTAAAAATTATTAGCTTTTCTTCAAAAATTTATTTTCAGGCCTATTTTCTTAGTTTTCCTCTTCTGTAGGATTTGTGCTAGGAATGTTAACAGCGCCTTGGTTAGCTTCGGGAGGCTGGAGATTAACTGCTTCTTCACCTATGATTTCTAAGGTAGGATGGATGCTAGGGTTTGCTTTGGATTCCTTCAGTTGTAGCCTTTGGAGCCTAACCATCCTATATAATCTACTACTGTTTTTCAGGTACCTTGTGTTCAGCCTTTTCAAGAAAATTTATCTTTCTCTCTGGTCTAGGTAGGAATTGTGCAGTAACTTGTTTATGCTCGTCAAGGTTTCATTATTTCTCTTTAGTTCTCTTTCCAAGGCCTCCATTTCATAAATATGCCTTAGTAGCTGATTGATCTTTTGAATTTTAGGCTTGCTGGAGGAAGCCCTTTCTGTTGGTTCATCTTGCTCCTATGGTGTGGGGGATTCCAATGCTTCAGACAATGGTACAATTTGTAGAGCTAGGGCTGCATCCTCTTCTTTCTCTTCCTCATAATCTAAGTAGGGTAGATTTAAGATATTATCATGATGTGCTTCTGCCTCCTGACCCTTTTCACTAAAGTCCAATTTCCTTTTTCCCTTCTTGGTCTTTGAAGAGGAGGGAGGTTATTCTGTTGCTGCTGTTGGGGAAATGGACCTCCTATTTCTTCTCCCACTCCTTGGTGTGCTATAATTATTGGTAGTAGACTTCCCTTTCTCCTCTGGTTGAAGACATGTCTCAAAGCCATTCCAAAACATAAAATAAGGCCAAGCCATATTTCTTCTCTTCAACAACTCCTGGACCAATAGCTAGATAAGACCGTGGTGGGACAGCCTACCAACAATCTTGGATGGCTGGGATTTCACTTGATGTGCCATATTCGATAGACTTCTATGTAAATAAAAGGGCAGATTGAGAGGGCTTTTACTTGTGAAGTGATTCATGAGCTTGAAATGGTAGATCATTGCTCTATTATATCTCCCTTCACAGGTTAAGTAGACCACAATGGCCTTCAGCAGCTGTTGCTAGTTCTCTTCCAACCATGATGATGGCACACTCTTCTTCCATACCATTCCTCTATGCTCAAGATTAAGGTAAGACCTGAATTCCACATATTTTTGTATGGTGGCCTTGAACCATTTCTCTCCTATGGAAGGGAGTTCTGTCACCTTAGTGATTAGCGTTTCATCTATGAGAAACTCCTCTTTTCCTATGACTACTTTTGAACCATCGAATGAGAGGGAAAAAGCTTCAACCACCTGCTGATGGAAGCTTTGTATTTTTTCACAGAACTTGTAGTAGCACACCTCTTGAAAAATTATGCAAACCTATGGATGTGCTTCTAAGTAACTAATATCACCTAGCTACTGGCTGAGAGCTGGTCCACTCTCTTCATTTTTTATGGGTGTATCTCTTGGGTACCTGCAAAATAGTTTTCAGTCTTGTATACAATATGCTTAGCAGGATGCTCTTTCAGAGCTAGTTTCTTTTCTGGTGGAGAAGATGCTAATTTCAAAAATGAAATCAGATGGAGTCTCTTGGCATTGTTTATGAGGATTTTTCTGTCATTATGGAGGATGAGATCACAAAATTATGGCAGCAGCTTGATCCTCTAAATATCCTTTCACACATAATCGTAACCTCCATCATCCAGATTATTCGATGGAATTTTGATGATCTTTTGGACAGGTGGGGGGAGACTGAGGGTTTCTTGTTAGATCAGTCCTTTGCCAATTGCATAATGAACTTTTTTACTTATTTCCCCACATAGCCATTCAGCTCTAGATCTTTTCGGTGGTTAATCATGCTCACAAATGATCATTTATCTTGTTGGCGGGGTCATATGTGACGTTTTCCTAACCATTTCCTTATTTTTCTCTTTCGGTGGTTAATATCCTCTGGGAGTATGTCAGCTAGCCTCCGAAAAGTCAGCTTTTGGTGGCTAATGAAGTGTTTTCTTTCCTGTTTAAGCCAACAAAAATTTTACCCCGTCGCTTTGGTGAACTCCTGCTTTCGGCAGATAATGACCTCACCAGAAAACCTTTTTAACTGTCGAAAACCTGTCATTTCGGTGGTTAATGAAATGCCCTAGCTTTCGCCTAAACCACCGAAAGTGATTTTCACCTGATGATTATCTTCTTGCTTTCATTGGTTAGCATATGCGTTGAATATTTCTCTAATTTTCCAAAAGTGACCCTTTTCGATGGCTAATGAGTTGTTTCGAGCCTCTCCTAAGCCACCAAATGTACTTTTCCCAATGTTGCTCACCACTTTCTTTCGGCAGTTAAAAACCTTCTTGTTCCTCTTTCTAGTCTACCGAAAGCGACCCTTTTCGGTGGCTAATGAGTTTTTCGTAGTCTTTCCTAAGCCGCTGAAAGTATTACTTTGACTCTGCTTGCTCGGACCACTTTCGGTGGTTCACCTTTTCCCCGCGTTCAACTGTTTAGCCATTCAAACATAGCTTTTAGGTGGATAATGAGCTATAATAGGCCTCGCCTAAGCCACCGAAAGCTATAAATTTTAAAATTTTCATCCAAATAAAAAACAAAGGCTTTAAAATTATCAGTCATACTCATATCTTTCATTACACGAGTTCAATTCTTCCTACTATCAAAATACATTTATTTTGGAAGATAACATCTAGCTCCTACTTGGGGATGGGAACCTCCCACTGAGGTCCCAAGAATCCCAGACCAAAATGCCTTTCCCTACAAGTAACTAAATAACTTAACACTATCATTTAATGTTCCATTGGGCATGGAGTTTATTCTATAAGCAAAAACAACCTACTATCTACTAATTTACAACAATAAGGCCTCAGAGCCTCAAATAAAGTAGAGTTTCAAAAAACGCCCATTCACTGGGCCATCAAATACCTCTTCCCCTTCCAAATTCTACAATTTGAAGGTGTTATTCTTATGTACCTAGGCTATCACAAAAGGGCCAATCCATAAGGAGTCAAATTTTCCATGTTTTCCCTTGTCCCATCTGACAGCATCCCACTTGAGGACCCAATCTCCAACCTGGAAGTTGTCTAATTTTTCTCTTTTGTCAAACATTTTCTCTATCCTCTGTTGATGGGATTCTAATTTTTCTATAACTTGCTATCTGATTTGTTGTAACTCTAACAAGTCCATCATCCTCCTTACCATATCATTTGGTTCATCTTCCTCTTCCTGAAAGAACTTTGCCACTGGAAGAATGAGCTAGATAGGAAAACTGGCCTTAGTACCATAAACTAGATTGAATGGAGAATTTTGTATGTATCTTTTGTCTATTACCCTATGACCCCATAAATCAAACTTAATCTTTGAATCCCAACTTTTCTGATTTGTCTCCAGCAGTTTCCTGATGATCGTGACTAAGCTTTTGTTGGATGACACAGCCAGGCCATTGCCTTGTGGATAATAGGAGGTGGAATGCACTAGTTGAATGCCCATTGACTCACACATGTTAACTAATGCCCCAACTTTAAAAGCTGGTGCATTATCAGTTACCAACCTTACTGGGCAGCCAAACCTGCTAAAGATATTCTCATATAAAAATCTCATGATGACTTGATGAGTGGAATTCCTAGTGGGTACTGCTTCTATCCATTTGGTAAAGTAATCAGTGGCTACTAAAATCCATTTATGTTGTCCACTGGAACATAGATTTATTTCACCTATGAAATATAGACCCAATTGTTGGAAAGGCCCATTCACCACAATAGGACTAACGGGTAAGGATTTGAGTTGTTGCTTCCCTATAAATATTTGGCATTGGTCACAGGCCCTTACAAGAGTGCATACATCAGCAAAGAGGACTGGCCAATAGTATCTTGCTCTTAAGATCTTGTGGGCTGTGGTTTTCCAATAGTGGTGGCCACCACATGTGCTTGAATGAAAGTGAAGCATGACCTGCTATGCTTCCTCTTTATCTAGACACCTTAGAAAAACTCCAGACTGATCTTTCCTGTACAATAGTTTTTCAATTATGCAAAACTTAACAGATTTTAACTTAAGATCTCATGCTTGGTTAGGATTGAGATCAGAAGAAACTTCAAATTTTTGCAAAAAATTAATAATACCTTAGTACCACTCACATGAAGATATGTTTTCAGCTACTGATGGAATGCCATTCTGATCTTGATCTACTTCTGCTACTAGCACAGTATGCACCTTTGTTGATTTGACACATGTGAAGTTTATTCCCATCAGTTCACAGTTTTCTTTGGTCATGAGTTTGGCCAGACCTAGTCCCTTCAACAGCTTAGTGTGTTTCACCTCTATATCAAACTCAATGAGCTTGGAAATCTACTTATCTCTCTTCCCATCAATGTCAAGCTGATTCAAAACATCCTTCACAGCAACTGAAGGGACATATGCAAGGACCTTGGTATGGAGAATGTAAATTCTGAAAGTTTTCAAAGATTTTATTAGAGCATAAGCCTGTTTCTCAATTGGATCATACTTCAGCTCAGCATCTCTCAAGGTTTTGCTGAAGAATGCAATTGGATGATCAAGACCCTCATCATTCTTTTGTAATAGTACAACCGTCACTATGTCATAGGATGGAAAAGAGAAAATGTAAAAACTATTGGTGTAGTCAAGACTAATCAGGGTTGGGGCCTCCATGATAGCCTTCTTAATATCTTCAAAAGAGTTTCTTTCCTTGTCAGTCCATTTTTTTTTTGCTTCTTTTTTCAGCATGACTAGTATATGCTTTACGAGCTTGAAGAAATTAGGGATGAACCTCTTGACAAAGTTTATCTTTCCTAAGGAATGAATGTCTCTTTTTGACCTCGATATTGACAGCTTCTAGATTGCTTCCACCCTTACCGGATCGATCTTTACACCTTCAACTGAGACTATGAGGCTTGGGAGTTTTCCTTCACTGAGTGCAAACTGGGACTTCTTAGGGTTAAGTGATATTCCATACCTTCCTTAAATGCTGCAAGTGGTCATGATGGCTATGAGAGTAAACTGTTAGCTCATCCAAATATATGAGCAAAAATTTATGTTTTATCCCTACAAAATCTAGGTCCATGGCTCTCTGAAAAGTAGCCCCAGCATTCATTAGCTCAAATGGCATTTTAGCATACATGAAGGTGCCAAAGGTGGTGGTAAAGGAAGTCTTCTCTTAGTCATCAGGGTGCACATCAACTTGGTTGTATCCAGAGAAGCCATCCAGGAACGACATAACACTAGCCCTTGAGACTTTCTGCAACAGGTGTTCGATCTTGGGCAGTGGATAGTTGTCTTTCTTGGAACTAGGGATAATTTTAGGGGGGAATTTTATCCCAGTGGGCTATTTTTCCATGTTTTTCTCCCAAAAAACATTCACCATTTTGCATTTCTTGAAGCCCTGTTTTTCCCAATTTTGATGGGGTTATTTTTTTTCACCCTAAAAATTGCCAAATTATTATATAAACGATATAAAATTGTTGGAAATTAAAATATTTTTTGAAAAATATTTCCAATCGTTTTATAGTTGGTGTTTTAGGAATTGGTAATATTCACCAACATTTATACACATTTAAATAAGTTTGGTTCCTTAAAAACATCCCTTCTTGGAACACTTGTTCAGGTTTCTAAAATCCACACACAACTTGATTTCCCCATTCTTCTTCCTTACCACTACTAGGTTTGCAATCCACTTGGAATACCTGAGGGGGATTATGATCTTGGATTTGAGGAGCTTATGGATTTCTTTTCCAATTACTGGTAATAGGAGATGACTGATGGATCTCAGCTTCTTCTTGAAAGGGATGGTGTCCTTCTCCAAAGGAATCCTATGCTGGATGATGTTGGTGTCATAGATTTTCAGGTCACTATACTCCCATGCAAAGACATCAGCAAACTCTTTTATCAGGCTACAAAACTTTGACTTCTGATCAGCAGTCAATTTAGTGGACATATTTATTAGTTTTAGATAGCTTTGGCTACCTATGTTTTACTCTTGGACGCCAATATCTAGTTCCTTTTTAGCAGGCTTAAAATGGATGTCATTGTGATCAAACAACTCTTCTAGTGGTACTAGACCTTGAGGTATGTAGTTGTTAGGTAATTGGACAATGTTATGATCAGCCACTTTATCTTTCAACTTGAGCTGCTTGGATTCTTCCATGTTTAGGTTTTCCTAATCTATGTGCATATCAGAGAATTCATCCACTAGTTGAAGGAATTTACTAATCTCTTCATCATTCTCAAACACATTACAAAATTTGACATTATCTAGCAGGGAAGGTCTGTACTTAACCTGAACATCATAGCTAAGCTTAGGAGGTAAAGGAGGAATGAACAGACTTGCAGAGACAGCCAGGGAATCAACTATGTGATTCAAATCCCTAGGTATATATGACAGTTCAAAAAGCATAAGGGAGTCTCTGAGTTTCCATACCTCATCCCTGTAGGCCTTTAGTCTGATGTTTTTTGTCTGAAAAGTGTTGTTGACCTGCTGTATAATGAGGTCTGCATCTCCAAAAATCCTCATGCACATGATCCCCATCTCCTAGGTATCTTTAAATCCTAGCAGCAAAGCTTTGAATATTCTGCAATATTGTTAGTGGTTTTAAAATCAAGCTTACAAGACAGATGAATGTTTTCCTTGGATGGGGATATCAATACTACACCTACACCTGCTGAGCTTTGAGTGCTAGCCCCATCAAAATACATGTTTCAGATTGTTGTGGTCACTTCTTCGGGATACTGACAGGTGGGCTTAGTGAGTTGGATTGGTGTTTGCTGAGAATCATCTATTTGCAGAATGCATGACCCAAAATCAGTGTCCACTACATAGATGGGGTGATTCACTAAATTGCTCTCCTTGCTTATGATGTAGGCCAACTGATTTTCCTTGTAAAGCCTCTTAGTCTCTCCTCCAAACATGGGGATAGTGGCATATGTAAGATCCATCTGAAGGGTGCCACCTATCCTTTTGATCCATGATCAAGACAGTAAGAGACCAAATTTTGGATGGATATCAGCCACTACAATGTCCATCATGATGCTTTTTGAATGTAGTTAAGTTAGGTTCACAACGAGGTCTTTGTTGAGGCCCAAGCACTTGACTTTTCTAGAGTCAAAGGAGAATAAATCATGGTAAGGATTTGTGATCCTGAGACCAAGCTCATCCATCACAGCCTTTGGCATTAGGTTATGAGAGGCTCCTGAATCCAGCAGACAATTATGGAGGATTTTATCATGGATATTCAGGGATATGTAGAAAGGAGGGCATGAGTCCTTTAGGTCTTCGATCATGGGTCCTAGGGTTACAACACACTTGTCATCTTGTAGGTTAACAAAGTTAGTGTGAATATGCATCTTTGGTTGAAGGGAATTGAGAATGGAAGACTTGAATGCATCATTTTTCATTAGCTCAATTAATGGGAAAGGGATCTTCAATTTTTTTAATTTCTGACTCAAGGTTGAAAGAATAATGCAGCCTATCTATAAACCTAACCTCATGCCCTGGGAATTTGATTTGGACCTGATCAGGAATGGTTGAAGGTGCTGGTTTCTACAATGCTTTGGATATGACATCCCCTTTCTTTGGTAAAACAATGACCTTTTTAGTTGGTGCATCAAGCTGTTTGATATGACCAACATTCTTCTTGAGAGGAGCAACCAGCCTAGACCTCAAATTGTACCCTCCCTGACCATAGCCTAATATACAGCATCTTCAATGATCTACTTATCAATTAGGGCTTGCTCATATTCTTCCTGTGTCAGAAAAGAATAGTCCACCTCATCTTCCATTCAATGGATGTTGTCTTCTGCTTCTCCTTCTTCTTCAATGAATTCTAGCTCTTCTTCTAACACAAAATTTTGAAATGGACCTCTTATTCTCTAATCTTCCCCTTTATTTCTCTCCCTTCTGAGAATCTATACTGGGGGGTTTCCTCTTCTATAAGGGATAAAATTAGGGTTTCAAGGAGCAAATTCACCTGGCCCTTTACCCCTCATAGGTATCTGTCCTTGGTCCTTCAATTTAGACATTTCAACATTCAGGATATCTAGTAATTTTGTCATTTTTCCAATCTTGTTCTCTGATGAAGAAGACCCAATAGGGTATGCTGGATACTTCCTCCTATCTATCTTTCCTTTCACCTTCTGAGATGCCAAAATGTTTGATTCTCACTCTAGGGAAGCATCCTACATGATTGGTAAGGAGGCAGACCTCCTTTATCTGAGGATTAGGTATAAGTTAGAGTCAAAGGAATTTGCATAAGTTATCCTAGCTGAGGTATCAGTGGGGATGTTGATATACATATTGTTCAATCTCTTGGTGAAGTTGGAGACAAACTCCCCATTTTCTCTTTTCAGGTTGCTAAACTCTGTGATATAGTAGAGGTGGTCTCTCCTCTCTCCCTAATGCTTTAGGAAGATGTCATATAGGGCCTCAATACCTGCCACTGATCTAGCAGGAAGTTCCTTAAACCATTTCTTAGAGTGGCCATCTAGGCTTTGCACAAAAAACCTAGTTCATACATCTTCTTGCTCTATGTTAATATTCTCAGCATTGCTCTAAAATGCCTCTAGATGTTCTTCAACTATGAAATCCCCTTCTCCTGTGAACTTAGGCATATACTTGAGGTAATCTCCAGTAGGCATGGTAGAGAGGGGATTCGGGAAATTTAGTGGGGCATACCTAGCTACCAGGATCCTTTCCATTTTTGTCAATCGAGGGGCAACCATTTTGGAAATGGGTATGGACAGGGTTGAGGAAGGAATCACTAATGAAGGTACTTGTTGAGAAGGTGGTGGTGGTATACTTATCCTAGTGGAGTCACCAGGGATTGGATCTTCACAAGCAGCAGTGCTTGAAGATGCCCAAACCCTAGGATTTTCTGATGTATTTATAAATTCCTAAAAATTAAGTGTTTCAGCAGAAGAAATAATAGCAGAAACATTTCTTGAAATACCTGATGTGGCTTTTTGTATAGCACTAATGTTCTGTCTTATTAAAGACCTAGCTCTTCTCAAAATTTCTTTTGTATCTGAAACAAGTTTTGCTGGTGGTCGTTTAGGGTTTGGTCTGGTACTTGGTCTTCTTGAAGCCACCTTATTTCAATGGAGTAGCTAGATAGATGATTACAACCAGAATAATCTCCAAGCTTTGTCTATCATCCAAGGAAGGATTTATGTCGTCTCCCAGGGAAGCTGAGCTTCAATCTTCTTTCCCCAGCAACGGCGCCAATTTGTTATGACTCCAGGAAACTCCTCTAGGTTGTAGCTCGAGGATGCCTAGTAACTTAAAATGTTTTTAGGGTTTTCTGATATGGATCAAGTTAGCTGACCTATATAACCTTCCAATCTTAAGATGTGCATGAAACTCACTTAATTACAAGGATTTTAGTTACATCTGTTCAGAAGTTGATAATAAGGAGCAGGGATGGATAACTCATCAGGATGGTAGATTTACATATAAAATAGATGCATATAAATGGATAAATCATGATAAGGATGGTACTTATAAATCAAATCACATTAACAAACCAATAGTATGACGTCTATTAGTTATTAATCAACTTAAAAGTAACCTAAATACACATTCAGGAATAAGTATAGTAAAGACAGAGATGAAGGCTGAACAAATCATAACAAAAGAGCTTATATTCAAGAATGAGAAAAATGAGAAGCTGACAATAATATAGGTTTATAAATCCTTGAAGTCGAACCCTTTTTCATAAAATCATTCGTAAGACATATAGCCTCTGACAAAATATACAGATCCTAAAAACTTGGATCTGTTTTTCACAAAAATAAACAAAAGTAATAGTTTTTGTAAATCAGGGTTTAAAACCCTAATTAACTACTTGTCTTAACTTAACTGAAGAATTAGTTCACTGAATGAACTTTTAGATAACTGAAGTAGCTGCTGATGATTACTGCTACTGGCCCTCTGCCAATTAAACCATTGATTTCTCTTTGACAACTAGGGTTGGTGGCCTTTTGTGTTGTTATGTCATAGTAGACCTTAAATAGACCCCTTTCTGATGCTTCCCTCAATGTATCTCATCATTAAATCATGTCCCTGAACCATCTGTAGTTGCCCAAAACTGGTCCTATCTGCCAAAACTTGATTTTAAGCCTCTATCCACTTTCAGTGGTTAAGAGGCCAGTCTATCGAAACCGTTAGCTCCCGAAAGTGGCGCTTTCGGTGGCTAATGAATTCCTCCAGTGTCTACCTAAGCCACCAAAAGACCTGTTTTGCAAAAAATATTAGGTTTTCTTCAAAAATGTCTTTTTAGGACTGTTTGCTCGGTTTTCCTCTTCTATAGGCTTCATGGTAGGAATGTTAATAGCGCCTTGGATAGCTTCGGGAGGCTGGAGACTAACTGCTGCTTCAACTATGGTTTGTAAGGTAGGATGGCTGCTAGGGTTTTCTTTGGCTTCCTTCAGTTGTAGCCTTTGGAGCCTAACCATCCTGTATAATCTAGTATTGTCCTTCAGGTACCTTGTGTTCAGCCTTTTCAAGAAAATGTATCTTTCTCTCGGCTCCAAGTAGGACATGTGCAGTAACTTGCATCTGTTGGTCAATGTTTCAATATTTATCTTTAGTTCTCTTTCCAAGACCTCCATTTCATAAACCTAACTTAGTAGCTGATTGATCTTTTGAATTTTAGGCTTGCTAGAGGAATCCCTTTTTGTTGGTTCCTCTTACTCCTCTGGTGTGGGGGATGGCAATGCTTCAGAGACTGGTACAATTTGCAGAGCTAGGGATGCATCCTCTTCTTGCTCTTCCTCAGAATCTGAATAGGGTAGATTTAAGATATTCTCATGATGCACCTCTGCCTCCTAACCCTTCTCGTTGAAGTCCAAGTTCCTTTTTTCCTTCTTTCTCTTGGAAGAGGAGGGAGGTTGTTCTATTGCTGTTGTTGGTGAAATGGCCCTCCTCCTTCTTCTCCCACTCATTGGTGTGCTGGACTTCTTGGTAGGAGACTTCCCTTTCTCTTGTTGATGAAGGTGTGTCTCAAAGCCATTCCAGAATAGAAAATAAGGCCAAGCCATATTTATTCTCTTCAACAAATCCTGTACCAGTAGCTGGATAAGACCATGGTGGGAAAACCTACAAGCAATCTTGGATGGTTGGGATTTCACTTGATGTGGCATCTTCCCCAGACTTTCGTGTAAATAAAAGGGAAGATTGAGAGGGATTTTACATGTGAAGTGATTCATGAGCTTGAAATGATAGATCATTGCTCTATTGTATCTCCCTTCACAAGTTAAGTAGACCACAATGGCCTTCAGTAACTGTTGCAAGTTCTCTTCTAGCCATGATGATGGCACACTCTTCTCCAATACCATTCTTCTATGCTGAGGCTTAAGGTAAGACCTGGATTGCACATCTTTTGGTATGGTGGTCTTGAACCATTTATCTCTTGTAGAAGGGAGTTCTGTCACCTCGGTGATTAGTGTTTCATCTATGAGAAACTCCTCTTTTCCTATGACTGATTTTGAACCATCGAATGAGAGGGGAAAATCTTCAAGCACCTACTGTTTGAAGCTTTGTATTTTTTCACAGAACTTGTAGTAGCACACCTCTTGAAAAAGTTTGCAGACCTCTGGATGTGCTTCTAAGTAACTGATATCACCTAGCTCCTGCCTGAGAGCTAGTCCACTCCTCTTCATCTTGATGGGTGTATCTCCTGGGTACCTGCAAAACAGTTTTCAGCTTTGTATACAGTATGCTTAGCAGGCTACTCTTTTAGAGCTAGTTTCTTTTCTAGTGGAGAAGATTCTAATTTCGAAAATGAAATCAGATGGAGTCTCTCGCCACTATTTATGACATTTTTTCTATCATGATGGAGGATGAGATCACAAAATTATGGAAACAACTTGATTCTCTATATCTCCTTTCCCACGTAATCGTAACCTCCATCAGCCAGAGTATTCGATGGGATTTTGATGATCTTTTAGACATGTGGAGGGAAATTGAGGGTTTCTAATCATATTAGTCCTTTGCCAATTGCATAACAAACTTTTTTACTCATTTCCCAATGCAGTCATCTAGCTCCAGATCTTTTCAGTGGTTAATCATGGTAAAAAATGATCATTTATCTTGCTAACGGGGTCAAATGTGACAATTTCCTAACCATTTCCTTATTTTTCCATTTCTATGGTTAATATCCTTCGGGAGTATGTCATCTAGCCACTGAAAAGATGGCTTTTGGGGGCTAAAAAAGTGTTCTCTTTCCTACTTAAGGTGCCAAAACTTTTACCCTATCTCTGTGGTGAACTCCTGCTTTCGAAAGATAATGACCTCACCGGAAAACCCTTTTAACTGCCAAAAACCTGTCCTTTCGGTGGTTAATGAAATGCTCTAGATTTCGCCTAAACCACTGAAATTCCTTTTCATCCGATGCTTATCTTCCTTCTTTCAGTGGTGAGCATATGCGTTGAATCTTTCTCTAATCTGCTGAAAGCGACCATTTTCGGTGGCTAATGAGTTGTTTCGAGCCTCGCCTAAGCCACTGAATGTACTTTTCCCAATGTTGCTCGCTACTTGATTTCAGCGGTTAAAACCCTTCTTGTTCGTCTGTATAATCTATCAAAAGTGCCCCTTTTTGGTGGCTAATGAATTTTCTATAGTCTAACCTAAGCCACCAAAAGTGTTACTTTGACTCTGCTTTCTCGAACCGCTTTCAGTGGTTCACCTTTGCCCCACGTTCAGCTGTTTAGCCAGTGAAACATAGCTTTTTGGTGGCTAATGAGCTATAATAGGCCTCACCTAAGCCACCAAAAGCTATAGCTTTTCAAATTTTCATCCAAATAAAAAACAGAGGCTTTCAAATTGTCAGTCATACTCATATCTTTCATTACACGAGTTTGATTCTTCCTACTATCAAAATAAATTTATTTTGGGAGATAACAGACTCCTTCTCTTGCTGATATAGAAGTTTATGATATGCCTAATATCCCACCTCCTCACATAGCTGATATAGAACAAGACATTCAAATCTTTTCTTGTGAAGAAAATCACTCTTCTTGTTCTTTGCAAAAATTCTCCAGTAATTCTTTAAATTTTGTGCATAGTTTACCGGTGACCGTTTCAGAAACGGTAGAGTAATTTGATTTCTCTATATATAATGATATTTATGGTGTGCATATAAGTAATACAATTTATATTATGAAAATAGTATTATACTATAAGAGTGATCCATTCACTCTTATTAATCTAGAGCATCGAGTAAATTCCTACAAGATTACATGCACCGAAAATCAGAATTTTGAAGAAGGAGAAAGCTGTGCATCTACTATCTTGGTGGAGAAAAGTTTTGGATATGATATGAATATTTTTGGATTTGATTTAGTTTTTAATTTTATAATATTTTATTTGGGTTACAAGATTCAATATATTTCAGTATTGCTTAAAACTGGGTTCACCAATTTTGGTGTGACAAATCAAGCACCGTAAGTCTCTTTCAATTTTGTTGTTGAGGATTCGATGTTAGCTCTTTATTATGAATTTTATGATACCCAATTTTGTGAATTATTGGATATTTATGAAGCTATATCATATTATGTATCTCAATCATTCACTCTCCATAGTCCCAGGGCTTCTCTACCTTTGGTCACAAGCTCTTCTTCTCAGAGAACGAGTAAAGAGGGAGACATTATGCATCTGCATCGACACTTGATCCTAACACTTGGGGATAATTTTAACACTAATTTTTTTCTATTCAAGGATGAAATATATCATTTTCTTTGGTTTTCCTCACATGGTTTGAATTCTCAAGAAATTTTACTCTCTCTTTAGTTGATTTCAGCTGCTCTACATGGGTCCAGTTTTCACCGTGTAGTTGTTTATATTTTTTATTCAGTTGAGTACATTGTTCTTCTTCCAAAGAGGAATATTCCTCCAAACATAAGAATTTATTTATTTATTTATGGGTTCACATGCACAGAAAAACCAAGATACTGCTGCTGCATAGTAGAAGCAAACAATTTCACAAGTTTTTTGAAAATTTGTATTTCTGCTTATTTTTTAGCAGGGGGTTTCCCATGAGGTTTTCCCCTATTTCCTCAGTTGTATTAAGCATCATTATTTATTTTAGATTGTATTTGGGTGAACTATGGTATTTTTACAAGGTCCCAAAGTATTCCAAGTTAGGATTTAGGGGGGGGTGTTAGGATTATTAATCCTCCCTTGACCATACTATCTATTAGATTAATTTTTCCTAACTTAGAATCCTTAATTAATTAATTGGGTCCACTAGCACAATTGGGTCCACTTGGACTAATGGGGACACATGTACCAGTCATTGGAGTGTGGGGAACACTGCTAGAGTTTAACTACCACTTGTTGCATGTGCGTGCATTAGTTGAGGTGCATCCTAGACCAATCCCTACATTTTAAGAGACACTAGGAGTCCCAGCACCAACCTACATCAGTTAGTTGGAGTTAGTACTAGTTATTCTTAGTTAGCCCCTATTTAATTTAATTTAGTTCACAAATAGTTATCTAGCGTATGCATTGAATGGATAATGAATGGATGCATGTGGAGCAGGCACCCTTTCCCTTCTACCACACTCAGTTGCACTGAGCTAACTAGCTGTCACTGTTTGTTTGAGTTGTTGGACATCTGGGAGTTGATATGTTGGACTTCGATATTGATTGAGAGACCATGAGTTAGAGATTCAGTTAGATATAGTCATATCCACTTGGTAGATTCCAATTCATACCCCATGCATTAAAATTCTTTCCTATGTAAACTATTGTAACAACAGATATTATTATTATGAATGATACTCGAAATTCCCGAGAAACACTTGTTTGTTTCCTATGTGGTTTGTTTTGCTCAGTTTGTGTATTCATTCTCCATTTACTATAAAAATTATTAAAACCATCTTCTTGAATATATAAATGGAATTTGAATTCTGATATGGTATCAAATCCTTCTCACAAAGGTTTCATGTTTGTTTCTCCCCATTGAACATCTGAAGCAGTGGGGTTTCCACACAAGTCCCCTATGATGATTTTATATCTCTAGATTTATTCAGAGCAGTAGAGAGGGAATGAAGGAACTTGAAAGCATGGTCATGCTGAGACGAAAAGCATGATTGTAACAGTTCATATGTTTTATTGTTTTATTGCAGTCAAATTGACAAATGCTACGTAGCTTGTGTGAAGTATTTGTAGTCTTCCAGCAAGATCAATTATGAGTTCTCCAACTCTTGAACCGCAGATCCTCACAAATTCCAATTATCTTGATTAGGGGATTGATATGCAGCTGGAATTGCACAAGCATGGATAGAACATGATCATACAGGGATGGGAGCTAAGCCTCATCATCCGGTAGAGTGGAACAAGTTTCTGAACTGTTGAAATGAAGCATTCGGGTACTATGTACTTATATTTCTGGAGATTTCCTCTTCCACATAGAAGGATTAAGGACTCCTAGAGAAACCTGGGATAATCTTGATAGCTTGTTTAAAAAAAAAGATGAGCTTCAGGGACACATTCTGGAGAATGAGTTGGTATGTTTACATCCCAGCAGTTTCGAGACTATTGAGAAATTCTTTACTAAATTCAAGTCTCTAGTACTCCAGTGCAGACAATGTGGAATACAACGAAAGGATGAGCAGAATGTCCTTTCCATAATCAACAAACTAGGCCCTGAGTGTTATGTATTTGTTTTGAAATTTTATTCCAAGCAGGAAAGAATTCCTGATTGGAAGGTTCCTTCCTTAGATTATTTTTCCGAGTCCTTAATCAAGGAGCAAGACAAATTGATGAGAATGGGAGTCATCAAGAAATCAAAAGATCAATATCTCCTTGTTTCTAACTCTTCCAAATCACATTGCAACCAAATGGGAAATAAAATAAGGAGGAACCAAAGTCAGCTAATTCGAACCCTAAACAAAATTAGCAAACTTTCGAAGGAGCCTTCGGCTCGAAGAAGAAAAATAAAAGGTGTCCCTACTGTATTAGGGGTTTTTATCCAGAAGACTCATGCATGAATAATACCCTTACAAGATTAAATATCTATGTGTAGAGATCAATATTGTCCTTCCACAAAGGGCGGATATGTCATATGATGAAGAGCATATTGAAGAAGAGCATTTTTGGAGCATTTTGGAGCATTTTGGAACATCCAACCACATGGTTGCTTCCAGGGAATCCTTCATCACCTTCCCTATATCAGGAGGACCTATCATTCATATGGGATATGACTCTAGAATTCTAGATATTGAGAGAGGCTCATATAAAATCCAGCATGATGATTTCATGCCCTCTCCTACAGAAAAGAAAATTGTTGAAGATGAAGAAGAAGCAGATTTTCCCCTACAATCAATTCGAATGGAAGAAAGTCACCTTGGATTAATGACTTCTCCTGCTTCTCTAGAAGTGTATGAGATCCATGATATCTCACCACCTCACATGGCTGATCTAGAACAAGACATTCAAATCTCTATTTGTGAAGAAAAACACTCTTCCTATTCTTTGCAAAAATTCTCCAGTAATTCTTTAAATTTTGCGCATAGTTTAGCGGTGACTGTTTTATAAATGTTAGAGGAATTTGATTTCTCTATCTATAAGGATGTTGTTGGTATTAAATTTAACACATAGATCTATGGACAAAAACACAACTCACAAGATAGATCACACAATTTACTCAACAATTGAAGAATGAAACAGTGCAAAAATCGCTTGCAAATGTGAATGCTTTCATTAATCAAAAAGTAATTTGATTATAATTACAATGAAATACAATGGATAAATAGCAACAATAAATTTGAATTCATGTGAGGAAATTTGAATCGATTAGACTCTAGTTGACTAAATGGTTAACTAACCTTGTTTAAATCATTATCGGAGGATTGAATGGTTAACTAACCTTGTCTAAATCATTATCAGAGTTCATCGGAGTTCTAAATCACAACTCAAGTTTCTAATTGAGTGTTAATTAAGCTTAACTAAATGTGGTAGGTGAGAAATATGTCTCTTATGCATGTAGCGATGCAAACCTAGAGCTAACTAAATCTAGATGACTAGAAATGAATGTAACTGACTCCTAACTGAGCTTGACTAGTCACCAAATCAACTCAACTAACCTGGGTCGGTATCGACACTCCCAGTGGCTCCCAAATTGTAGGGATTGATCTAGGAGGATCCTAAATTGATGCATGCAAGTGAAATAAGTGGCAGTAGGCCTCAATTAGTGTTCCCCACACTTTAGTAATTAGAACATGTGCCCTAATTAGGCCAAGTGGACCCAATGGTGCTAGTGACTAAAAATAGACTGGATGGACTCCCAATTTAGATATGACTCATAATTTAGACATATGACCAAATTGGACAAGGGAGGATTAATAATCCTAACACCCCCCATGAATGCTAACTTGGACAATCTGTGGGCCCTGGTAACTAAAACCATAGGTCACAAATTACATCAAGTAAAGTAAAGTAACTACTCAATACAAGTATCTAGGGAAAAAACAACAAGGGTAAAAATCCCCCCTTCTAAATAACCAGATAGAATCAGGATTCAAGTTTGGAAAACTTGAAAAAGTGTTGCTGCAATCTCTCTGATGTAGTGGAGCAGCATGCATGATGTACTGTGTACAAGTATCCTAGGGCCTGACATGTAGACTTCTCCATCTTCTCCCAAAATGATGATGGAAGGAAGGAGGAGTGTAACCTTTGTCTCTTGCTGGATGAAGATGTGTATGATCATCTCTATTCTTCTGAATGTAGTGAGACTGAGCCCTTTCCATGTAGCATCTTATAGGGAGTCTATTGCATCTCTTTAAAGGAGGTAATATTTCATGACATAGTGCAAGGGTCTTTCCCTTTTGAGTGTCAGGTGGTTTTCTAGTCATTTTCCCAGCTTCCAGTTTGAAAGTAGCAACTGGATCTAGATCTGAATCACCCTGAATATAAATATGATAAACTAATATAGTTGTATCCGCAATACTAGTGGAAGCTACAAAAGAATTAGATGAAATGATTTTACCTTCTTTTGCAAGTGGCTATTGACAGTGCACTGGTTCTGCAAATGGCATGAAGTGTGAGAACTCATATTCCTTGGAGGCATGATTTGCAACACCCTTCACTATGATGTTCCCAGTAGAGATATCTGTGATCTCCATCGAGTCAAGAGAAAAAATCACTTGCTTTGAAGAGCCTGTATGAGTCATCTGGTATACAGATAACATGTTTGAAGCTAGGGAGGGAACATAAAGCACATCTTTGAACCTTCCATGTTCAATCTTGATAGATCCATTCCCTTTCATTTGAACTTTACTGTTATTTCGCAACTAAATACTAGGACCATCAAAACACTATAAATAATAGAATTATTCTTTGGAGGCAACCATATGATTGGAAGCTCTAGAATCAATGAGGAAGGCATGTGTTGTTGAGCATCCAGCCTTCAGTGCATGAGATTTTTCAAAGTAATCTTCAGTGTCTTTAGTGTCTTCTGTGTTGTCATCCTTCCTTGAGCTAGTGGGTGCAGAAATGTTATGTTTATTTAGACTGCGAGTCATTTCATCTAATTGTATTCTCATATAGGAGCTTTCTGGATGAAAGCACCATCCACAGTAGGAACAAAGGGTTTTTCCTTTTCCATTGTTCTTGCTTCTCTTCAAACCTAAAGGTTGATTTGACTACTCTTTCTTCATAGGAGAATCATCGTTTTTCTTCCCTTTATGATTTTCTACCTTAGGTCCTCCTGCAACCAGTGCTTGATCTATGGAAGATCGAATGATCCCCATTTGAATCAACTTTTCATGCTCATGAGTGAGAGATTCAATGAAAGCATCAAGAGTGGACATATTCCAATTTGGAGTAGTGAGCCTCACTCATTGAAAATTTGAGACAAAGACTGAGCAGTATGCACTGAGTTTTGAGAGAATGGGAAGGATGGGTTGATCATCCTCCTTCTCAACTGTCCATAGCTTCAACTGAAATATTAGGTTTTTCAATATTTGTGAAGAATTCATTTAATGTTTCAAAGTTGGATGGATGAAGAGAGACCAGCTCATTCTCTAGCTAATGGACCCTTAGTTCATCCTAATTATCAAATAAGGAAGCAAGCTTATCCCAAATATCCCTGGGAGTCTTCAATCCTTTGATGTGGAAGAGAAGATCGCGAGAGATTGAGAGGCACAGGAATCCAAAGGATTCATCAAGCCCATTATAGTACTTTTATTTGTCATAATTAAGAATTGGATCTTCCTCTAACTCCATTGTGAGTCTGTAGAGCCTCTTGGTGTGAAGCAGTGAATCAATGTCCTCCATCCACTAGTGGTAGTTGAAGGAAGTGATATTATCCATTGGACGGGTCGTTTTGAATGCAGTGAAGAAGACAGAGCTGCCGTAGCAAATGCAGTGACGATAAGGAGCTGCTTGTAGTGAATGCTGTTAGTTTTTCAACATTTAAGCTAGCATTATGTTAGGATCTTTTCATTGAGAGAATAACAAGCACAACAATAACATAAGCACATCACAAGAGACAAGAGATACAAAGAGTTTTGATCGGGGAAACCATAACTGGAGAAAACCCCACAACTTCCTCTAAGATAGTATCACCACAACATGTAAAACCCTAAAGCAGAAAGATGCATTTCAACAGTAGTCGTCTTCTTGTCCTAGTATATTTCCTTCTCCACTAGTGCGCCACACTTGAGAGAGCAAGTGATGTATTTCACAAGTGATAAATAGAGAGACTCTCACTCTCTATTTATATTCTTTCGTTCACTTGAATTGCATTTTCGCACGTAGGCTCAACCTAACAATTACTACTCGGGCCTACACCTTAATTAGTGTATAATAGCTCAAGTGCCCCGAAACTGTGGGGACTTACCTAATGACTTGACAAGACTTTTTTACATTATTAATCCTCCCGATCGGAACATTGGGGCATGACAACATGACTCAAATACATAATAGAAACATCCTGGAATAAACACTGGGTCACAATACATAAGATACATAGAAGAATACATTCCGAAGTTACATATACATCAACACTCCCTCTTAACTAGGAAGGTATTCTTTCGACACAATTTTTAGCACTGGTCTTCTTCTCTACATCAACTGGATTATCTTCGTCTTCAAGTCATCTTCATCTTCAAGTCATATTCATCTTCAAGTCATCTGGATCTAGATCATCTCTCGATTTGGATCGTCACTGCTAGATCTGGATCATCACTCGATCTGGATCTCATAGACCATCATCACTGGATCTGGATCATCACTGCTGGATCTGGATCATCACTCGATCTAGATCTCCCAGAGTCATCATAACTGGATCTAGATCATAGCTCAATCTGGATCTCCTCTGGTCATCATCATGTGTGTACTATCTCGTCATAGGAAGTTCTACAGAGCTAGCCCTTTTTCATGCTGGTTGTAGGCCTAGCCACCAGGTAGGTCTTCACCCAGCACTTACATCTGACCTGCTCATCAGAAAGGCACACCCAGCACTTACATCTGATCATGTAGTAAACTACAATCACATCAGAAAGGCCCAGCACTCACATTCACCAGCATGATAGGACATCACATCACTAACATCTGTGAAATGGCTCTGCACTTATATCTGACCTACTCGTCAGAATGTCACATTCACCCAGGCCGGAACACATCCTACCACAATGATGAATGACTTTCATCCAGGCCAGAGCCCCTCCTACCACAATGATGAAATATTTTACACATTCACCTAGGCCAAAACACATCCTACCACAATGATGAACGACTCTCACCCAGGCTGGAGCCCCTCCTACCACAATGATGAGAGATTTGTGCACTCACATCTGACCTGGTAGGAACTGAATCCTACACCCTCGTCAGAATGGCCCCTAGTCCCTGACTGAGCTACCTGGTAACAGACAAGGAGCCTCCACTCACCCAGAGAGTGGAAGTTGCCCTTATATCTTTCCTACTCGATAGAATGGCTAGCACTTACATCTATCATGGAAGGAACTTAATCCTTTAGCCATGAACAGAATGGCTTAGCCCTTACATCTGACTTGCTCATCAAAATGGCTATCTCAATCCCTGAGTGAGTGTTCTTGGTAACTTACCAGGTGCCTCCATTCCCAGAATGGTAGTCAGCACTCATATCTGACATGGAAGGAGCCAAATCCTCTCACCATGACAGAATGGCTCAACCCTTACATCTGACCTGCTCTCCAGAATGGCTTTGGATCTCTAGCACTCATATCTGACATGGAAGGAACTGAATCCTCTCACCATGACAGAATGGCTCAGCTCTTACAACTAACCATGGAAGGAACCAATCCTCTCACCATGTCAGAATGGCTATGGGTCTCATCACTTTCTCTTGTAAGGAACCTCGATCTGGAGAACACGAAGTCTCTCTCTGAAGTACTCGAACTTCAGTATAGCCAATGGCTTCATCAATACATCAGCTATCTGTTCCTCCGTTGCAACATACAGGAGCTTCACTGTTCGTCTCTGTACCATATCCCTGATATAGTGATACTTGATCTCGATATGCTTCAACTTGTCATGGAACACTGGATTCTCTGACAACTTCACACAACTCTGGTTGTCACAATGTATACAAGTAGCATCCAACTGGAGATCAAATATATGATACAGTAGCTTCCACAGCCATACTGCCTCACAACTAGCTGAATAAGTTGCGACATACTCTAATTCAGCTGTACTCAGTGTCACATAGGATTCTTCCTGCTAAACCAAGAGATCACACCTGATCCCATACTGAAGCAACATCCTGAAGTACTCTTCCTGTCAATGGCACTGCCTGCCCAATCTGAATCAACATAACCCTCCAGGTTAATCTTCTGATTCACATCGTACTTGAGCCCATAATCAATTGTACCCCTGCATGCTTTGCAACCATCAGGTGAACATGTCTCAATGTGTTCACATCAAAGCAAATATCTGGTCTTAGGTACATCAAGGACCCAATCATCTGATGATACATCGTAGCATCAACCGACTCTAATGAAGCATCACTCAATAGCTTCAAGTTCGATGCCATAGGTGTGGCCATAGCCTTAGAGTCCATCATCCCAAATATCTTCAGGATCTCTACTACATACTTCCCTTGTCCAAGGAAGATTC
Organism: Pseudotsuga menziesii; assembly: GCA_001517045.1. NCBI lineage: Eukaryota > Viridiplantae > Streptophyta > Pinopsida > Pinales > Pinaceae > Pseudotsuga > Pseudotsuga menziesii. The sequence continues at coordinate 215,120 of LPNX010446799.1, forward strand.
CATCCACACTCTGCCACACCTCCATACCTAGAACAATTGTGCATCGACACATAACGTGAACATCACTGGTCTTCTGTCTTCAACCTTGAAGCAAAGGTTGGAATCCTCCTTACTCTCAGTAAAGCCTAGAGTCATTAGTAAACTTCCCATCCTATCATACCATGTCGAACCTCAATATATTCTGTAGTCACTCCCTCTGAAGCGGAGCATCATACTCCCTCTATCTTCTGTGCTCTATGCACTGAAAACATTTTGTACTAGAGTGACAAGTAGCTTCCTATGCTACTAATATTCTATGTTACCATCTAGTGTATAGAATTACATCTTCAACCTTGTAGAAAAGGTTAAGATTTTCATCAGTCTCATCATGTATGTGTTTCAAATCTTACTGGTTGCAAATGTCTCTTCGTAGTCTAGGCATTCCTTTTGTTAGAAGCCTCATGCTACGAATATTGCTTTGTATCCCACGAAGTTTCCATCTACTGCATGATGGAAATATGAACTTCTCTTTAGGTCTCGATACTGTGCCCTGACATCATTCTTCTTGAACTGGTCTTCCCTTTCTTCAATGATGTCACTGTACTTGTCATATTATTCTTCATTTTTAAATGTCATCGCTTGCTCTTCGGAACAAGTCTTCATTCTTCTTTGCTTGTAGGCGATTATGTATGCAGTCTTTCCTACAAGTCAAATGCAATTGTGTGGTTAGAAACATTTCATAAGGAATATTTATATTGGCAAACACTTATGCATAAATATAGGATCATGCAACTCCTTTAGCCAATACAACATTCATCCATATCTCACTGAAACTTTCTAGATGCCTTCCATCTCTACCAGGAGAACATTGAGATTGTGCACTAATCCAATATGTCAGCAAAGAGGTTTCATTCTAGATAAGTAGAAATGGAGAGTTGTATAGCACCATGAGCTACTTACCCATCACATGCATATTAGTAGTATACTGCGATTAATGCAAACATCTTATCATGCATGATACATCAACTGAATATAAACAAATGCATAACAAAACAATATCATGAAATGAGAATTGAATACTTATCTTTATTTGTTTCGTGGGTAGATTGCTTCTTGAGCCTTTAACTTCATCGTCTTCTTCATTCATGGTAGCATCGTTTCTTATCCAAATGATAAGGAGGATAAGAAGTTCTTCAAGAGTTGAGTTCTTCATATTCCTCATTGCTTGAGGTATCTTCTTTGAGAGCTTGATGTTCATTTGCTTCCATCTTCTCTTCTCTTCTTATGAGTCGATCTTCTTCTTCTTCCTAGAGTTTGCTGAAAGTAATCACTTCCTTCTAGAACACATTCCTTGAATGAATGAATTCCACGATCCTGGGAGGCCATTCAAGGTGGCCATCACCACTTCTGCATTTTTCACTTCTTCTTTTACCACTTCAAGTTGTTCTTTGATTTGAGAGACTCTTATGACTGCATGGTCTCTTCATTCTGGATCTTCACATCCTTCAATTGGTTTCTTTAGGTCATATTCCGATTTTTCTTCTTCCCTTCAAATATCTTGAAATTCTGGAACAGCTTTGCTTGCCATAGGTAGTGCTCTGTAATGCACATGTGCAAGCCTTCTATGCCAAGGCTCATTTGGCTTTACTCTGTCATGGATCAAGGCTTGTTTTGGATGGCCCTTCAATTTGTAGAAGCCTCCTTCTTGTTCTCCAATCACTACTGCATCATCGATAGTCTTTCCTTGAGTCCCGTCATATGTTTGGAAGCCCCACTATCTATGAGTCAGTCATCAATTCCATGAGTAATGTTACCTGTGAGAGGTGATATCAAAACATATTCATCCTCGCTTGAAGAATATTCACTTTCATATATGGGTCTCTTTCTGGATGGTTCATCATCCTCTGCAGCATGAGCATGATGTCTTCTTTGGCCTTGACCAATTTCTTCTTGTGAAAGGCTTCTAACCTCATCTCCCTCTGAAACTGGAACCTCTATACTCATGTAGGTGTCCAATCCATTTTATTCAGAGGGATCAAATACTTCTATGCTTGGAAGTTGTCAACTTCACCAAGCTTATCATCAAGCTGTTGTGATAGATCATACTGAAATGAGAACCTCAAAGGGAAATAGCAAAGGATTAGATCTTACGATTTGAGGTGTCCATCCTTGTCCCGGAGTTTGCTGACCTAGGGTTTGTCACAGAAACCCTAATTTTCAAAAACTTGGAAAATTTCAGATATTTTTGAAAAAACAGATAGGTCTCTTCAAATGGAGCTGTCCAATGTACTCCTTTTCTGAAAACAATGGAGGGAAGCTCCCAGAACAGGAAGCCCTAATTTTCCAATTTCTTCTGCAAAAATGCTTGTTACTGTTTCTGTGATATCTCTGAACTTTCTACTCCTCTATGTCTGAAATTTCTTACTGACATAACCATGCATGTTCCTGATCCAAAACCATAGGTTTCATTAGAATTTGTTTCACCATTTGGGATTTATTATCCTTTTCCCAAGGTGACCTGTTACAGGACTGTTCAGAACAGCGAAGTTGTATGGCATGCCACGTGTCACTGGTTCATCTTCTGAGCTTGATATTCGGACCACTGGAAGTATAGTCTGTGCCCTTTCTGGAAAATATTTAGGAATTTCATTTGGACTTCTGTATCCCAAGATACTTCAGATCTCCCCAGATGTCCTGTTTAAGGATGAATTCTGGAAGATGCTAGAACCCTAACTTGGAGGGATAATATCTTCGAGAGTATAGCGAATCCGAGGCTGTTTTTTGGACAAAAGATTCATCATGATTTTATCTTCGGTCCCTGCAATTTTTAGATCCTGAAACTTCTCCAATATCAAAATACAGCGACTGTACCAAAACTTAGCCGTTTTAGTATTTAGGGTTTTTCCTAGCTCAGGGTCAAACTAGGGTTTGACTTTCCCAAAGTTTTACCCAACCAAATTTCTTGATCCAGGTCTCTAAAATTTGTTTTTGATGAGGATAAAAATCCTATGTAGGTCTCACTCAAAAATTCCTCTTCTGTAGAAACCCCTAATTTCCTCATCGAAGACTGAAAATGCTCGGAATCAAATTCCGCTTCGACAGGAAGATGCGCCCTAAGGAGGAGAGTTGTTCCACCTTAATTTTGCTGAAAATATGTGGAGGAAGTTCCATAAACTAGGAATCCCTAGTTTCTGCAGCTGCACAGTGTCTTCTTCTCGAGTTAACTCTGATACCATGTTAGTTTTTCAACATTTAAGCTAGCATTATGTTAGGATCTTTTCACTGAGAGAATAAAAAGCACAACAATAACATAAGCACATCACAAGAGACAAGAGACACAAAGATTTTTTATTAGGGAAACCATAAATGGAGAAAACCCCACAACTTCCTCTAAGATAGTATCACCACAAGATGTAAAACCCCAAAGTAGAAAGATGCATTCCAATAGCAGTAGTCTTCTTGTCCTAGTATATTTCCTTCTCCACTAGTGCGCCACACTTGAGAGAGCAAGTGATGTATTTCACGAGTGATAAATAGAGAGACTCTCACTCTCTATTTATATTCTTCCGTTCACTTGAATTTCATTTTCACACGTAGGCTCAACCTAACAATTACTACTCGAGCCTACACCTTAATTAGTGTATAGTAACTCAAGTGCCCCGAAACTATGGGGACTTACCTAATGAATTGACAAGACTTGTTTACATTATTAATCCTCCCGATCGGAACATCGGGGCATGACAACATGACTCAAATACATAATAGAAATATCGCGGAATAAACATCGGGTTACAATACATAAGATACATAGAAGAATACATTCTGAAGTTACATATACATCAACAAATGTAGTGAGAATAGATGATAACCTATAAATCACACAATCAAATAGACAAAATAAGGTTGATAGTCCGCAGTTTTGGAATTTTCATCACAACCAACATAGTTGATCTAGCAATTTTGATCAACAATTCCTTTACTTGGGATATTAAGTGGTAAATTCTCCGCTTCTGGTGCAGTATTGGAAGGAGCAAATTTTCTCAAAAAAATGATTCAGCTAGAGATCCGAGGAGGAGAAGTGCCTTGTACACCAAGGCTCTAATACCATATTAAATTGAGCACATAGATCTATGGACAAACACAAAAATCACAAGATATATCACACAATTTACTCATCAATTGGAGAATGAAACAGTGCAAAAATGGCTTGCAACTGTGAATGCTTTCATTAATAAAAAATTAATTTGATAATAATTACAATGAACTACAATTGCTAAATAGCTACAAGAAATTTGAATTCATGTGAGGAAATTCAAATTGATTAGACTCTACTTGAAATAATGGTTAACTAAACTTGTCTAAATCATTATCAAGGACTGAATGGTTAACTGACCTTGTCTAAATTATTATCGAAGTTCATCAAAGTTCTAAATCACAACTCAAGTGTCTAATTCAATGTTAACTAAGCTTAGCTCACTATGGTAGGTGATCAATGCGCCTCTCCTACATGCAACCATGAAAACCTAGTGCTAAATAAATGTAGAGGACTAGAAACAAATGTAACTAACTCTTAACTGAGCTTGACTAGTCACCAACTCAACTCAACAAACCTGGGTTGGTATCGGCACTCCCAGTGGCTCCTAAATTGTAGGGATTGATCTAGGAGGATCCTAAACTGATGCATTCAAGTGAAATCAGTGGAATTAGGCCCCAATTAGTGTTCCCCACACTTTAGTAACTAGAACATGTGCCCCAATTAGGTCAACTGGACCTAATGGTGCTAGTGACTAAAAATAGACTGGATGGACTCTCGTTATAGACATGACTCATGATTTAGACATATGACAAAATTGGACAAAGGAGGATTAATAATCCTAAAAGAGGGTGTGTATATAAGAAATAGAATTGATATTATGGAAATAATATAATATTATAATATAGATCCATTCACTCTTATTAATCTAGATCTTCGAGTAAATTCCTACAATATTATATGCACCGAAAATCAGAATTTTGAAAAAGGAGAAAATTATCCATATACCGTCTCGGTGGAGAAAAGTTTTGGATATGATATGAAATTTTTTGGATATAATTTATTTTCTGATCTGATCATATGTGATTAAGGTTACAAGATTCAAGATATTTTAGTATTGCTTATAACTAGTTTCACCAATTTTGGTGTGACAAATCAAGCACTGGAAGTCTCTTTCAATTTTGTTGTTGAGGATTCAATGTTAGTTTTTTATTATGAATTTACTGATATCATATTTTGTGAATTATTGGATATTCATAAAGGTATATCATATTATGGAGCTCAAGCATTCACTCTCCATAGTCCTAGGACTTCTCTACGTTTGGTCACATGCTCATCTTCCCACATAACTAGTAAAGAGGGAGACATTTTGCATCTACCTCGACACTTTGTCCTAACACTTGGGGATGAATTTACCGGTCATGGTTTGTTGTTCAAGGATGAAATATATCACATTCTTTGGTGTTCCTCACATGGTTTTAATTCTCAATAAATTTTACTCTCTCTTCAGTTGATTTTAGTTGCTCTACATGGGTCCAGTTTTCACCGTGCGGCTGCTTATATTTCTGATTCAGTTGAGTACATTGTTCTTATTACAAAGAGGAATATTCCTCCAGGCATAAGAATGTTTTTTGGATTTATGGGTTCACCTGCATAGAAGAACCAAGATACTACTTCTGCATAGTAGCAGCAAAAAATTTCACAAGTTTTTTTCAAAACTTGTATTTTTGCTTATTTTTTAGGCAAGGGTTTCCCATGAGGTTTTCCCCTAATTCCTCGGTTTTATTAAGAAAAATTATTTATTTTAGATGGTATTTTGATGACCTATGGTCTTGTTACTAGGGCCCACAATTATTCAAGTGAGGATTCACGGGGGGTGTTGGGATTATTATTCCTCCCTTGACCATATTGTCTATTACATTAATTTTGCCTAACTTAGCAACCTTAATTAATTAATTTGGTCGACCCGTACAACTCGGTACACTTGGCCTAATGGGGTCATATGTACTAGTAACTAGAGTATGGGGAACATTTCTAGAGTTTAACTGCCAATTATTGCATGTGCATGCATCGGTTTGGGTGCCTCCTAGACCAATCCCTACATTTTAGGAGCCTACTTCAATTAGTTGTAGTTAGTACTAGTTAGTATTAGTTAGCCCCCAATTACTTTTAGTCAGTTCACAAACAGTTAGATAGTGTATCTATTGAATGGATAATGCATGGATGCATGTGGATTAGGCTCATTTTCCCACCTACCACACTTAGTTGCAGTGAGTTAACTAGTTGGCACTGTTTGTTTGAGTTGTTGTGCATCTGGGAGTTGATTTGTTGGACTCCAATATTGATTGAGAGACCATGAGTTAGAGATTTAGTTAGATACAATCATATCAACTCGGGATATTTGAATTCATTCTCCATGGATTCAAATTATTTCCTATGTAAACTATTGTAACACCAGATATTATTATTGTGAATAATATTGTAAATTCCTGAGCAATACTTGTACGTTTCCTATGTTCTTTGTTTTGTTCAATTTGTATACTCATTATTCATTTAATGCAAATGTTATTAGAACTATATTAGTGAAGATCCAAATGGCATTCAAATTCTAATATGGTATCGGAGCCTTCTTAGGAAGGTTTCATGCTTGTTTCTCCCCATTGAATATCAGAAGCAGCTAGGTTTCCATAGAAGTCCCCTATTATGATTTTCTAGCTATAGATTTATTTAGAGCAGTGAAGAGGGCATGATGGACCCTAAAAAGATGTTCATTTTGGGAGGAAAAGTGTGATTCTAACAGTTCGTATGTTTTAGTGTGTTATTGCAATGAAATTGATAGGTGCTACATAGCTTGTGTGAATTATTTGCAATCTTCCAACTAGAGCAATTATGAGTTCTCAAATTCCTGAACCATCGATCCTCACAACATCCAATTATGCTGATTGGACAATTGATATGCAACTGGCCTTGTGCAAGCATGGCTACCATGGGATCATACATGGATGGGAGCCTGAGCCTCATGAGTCGGTAGAATGTAACAAGTTGTTGAACCGTTGTGATGAAGCATTCAGGTACTCATGTACTTATATTTCCATATATCTCATCTTCCACCTAGAAGGCTTGAGGACTCCTATAGAAGATTTGGATAAGCTTGATATCTTGTTTAACAAACAATATGAGCTCTAGGGACACATTCTAGAGAATGAGTTGGTATCTTTACATCCCAGCAGTTTCGATACTATTGAGCAATTCTTTACTAAATTCTAGTCTCTAGTACTCCAATGAAAACAATGTGGAATAGAGAGGAAGGATGAGCAGAATTTCCTTTCCATACTCAGCAAAATAGGCCCTGAGTGTCAAAACCCCAAATTTCCGAAAAATTTAAAAAAAAATTCAAAATGGATGCAATTCTTCAAAATTACAGTTAACTAAATATGAAATTAGTTATATGTTACCAGCTTAATATTTGAATTATCTGTTGGTTGTGTTTAGTGATAGAACAGTTCTTTTCAGTTTACTAACTTGTTTTCATTTTTGCGACCACAAGGTGGGGTTGTCATGCAAAACTGGGCTTACTTAGCTTTCGAGCTAATGCAAAATGTTTTCCTGTTCTTACAGACTACAGGTAAGAAGTTCGGTTGCAGCTTGTCAAAATTCTAAAGTGTTAAAAAAATACAAGTACGTCGCAAAAATAAAAGTTCAGTAGGAAGATAAATGCTTAAACAGTTTTCAATGCTTACTGAGGTAAACTCAATAACTGTCCATCTTTCTTGTGGGAGTAACTTTATGGTTCTTAAAGATTACTGTATTACTCGATATTTATCATAAAGTCAAATGTTAAAAGACTTCAATTAAATTCTTTATAAAAATAGAGTAGAAAAGGGCAGAGTCATAGAATTTACAATTACATTCCAATTGCACACATACATTTACATCGTAATGTATATTAATAAGTGGTTTACGTATTACTGTCTCCATCTTCAACTTTTGAAGTTTAAGGGAATTACGACTTTATTTCAAGCTTCCCTTTGGGAAAGATATGCCCAACCTCAAACACAAGTTTTAGTTTTGCAATAACTGTTCCAAAACTAAGTTTATATTTAGTTAGATAGATAACTTACTGTAAACATGTTTTTATTCTATTCCTTTCATATGAAATAAGTGGGCCTGTGCTTAGTGGCTACTATCTTAAAAGATTGCATAACATAATCGTTTATTGGACTAATGTTTATGTTGGTAAATTTGTTAATAAAGAGATTAAAAACTTAACCCTTGTATGTTACAATTTCTTGGTTAAGCACCTTTATTCTAGGCAAAACAATCATCGAAGTAATTGTTATTATTTCCTTTTGTATTACTTACCAACTTCTATTCATAGATAACTATGACAAGACCAAAAGGGTTAACATTACTATCAGTATACTTACCATGGTCGATTCTACAACACCCTTAATATCAACCATTAGTGTATTCTATAATTAAAATATAGATGTTGGGTGAATACTTGTATAAGTATTTTTCTTATTTAAACATAGGTATTCTGCTTTCCTTCTACAACAAATTACAAACTTATTTCATTTAAGACTGTAAGAGTTGAATGACAAAATAGTCATTCACTTGGATGGAAACGTCATGAATAAGACCATGTCATAACAGGTTAAGGATTTAGCTCTAAAGATAAACTCTTATAAACCTTTATCTCATACATCCCAAGTTTGTATAAAAAGTTATGTTGTGAACTTATTATTCTTGATAATGTATAATCTTTGATCAATTATTTACTATGTAACAAATAACATGTCATGAAGTTCTATGTCATATTGCTAGCTATACCGACGATGAACATATAATTAAAACACGATTTGTAAAATCTAAATGATGGTATATCATAAAGTATTCAATGAATTGTTTAACCTCTACGCCAATAGTGAGCTATAATGCAGGGCTTATATATGTATTAACGATTTCTTGTTATCATAATGAAAATGATAGGTTGACCTTGGCTGATGACTATAGTAGAACCGTTGGAACCGATCCAAATGATTGATGAAGTCATTCCTCATGCTTTCTCCTAGATGACTATGGGAAATTACCCACCGTGTGCAAATTATTTACAATGAGACGTGGCATAGTTTCAGCCAAGCGTCGTGAGTTTAAAAGGGCCACCTCTAACCCTAACTCATCATTCTTTTCCCGGTCTCCTGCTCCATCGCTCTCGTCTTTGGTCGTTTGGCTATGAAACCTCCCTTCACTTGTCACTGTGATTATGCTGCAACTTCTTTCCTCCATGCTTCACCTTCGTTAGCTTACTCTTCTCTGGAAAATCCTTATTGTATGAGTGTTATTCCTTCTGCGGCTCGTTAGGGAGCAATGTGGCTTTCTCTGCTAAGTTCTGTTCGTCCCATCTTGTTCAAACCCTCAAGGAAAGTTAAGGGTTGGTCGTTGTGGCCTGAAATACCCTCATGGGTTTTGGTTGTTTTGGTTGTTTGCTTCGGTGTTTTTCATATTTTTTTAAGACCCTTGCTTACTGCAGGGCTCTCTGGCTTTGGCCGTGAGTGTACATTTTGTTTTGTATATAATACTGTGTTTAAAGTAAAAGAACAAGCTGTAAAATCCTCCCTATGTAAATTTTCAGTACGGCCGTGAGTTATTATTACTAAACTAGATTTTACGGTTATAATCTGTGTACATTTTGGATGAATAGGGTTTTTACCCTAATTGTTGACAGTAAAGAAATTATCTTCGTCCCTTTTTACATTACTGTTAAGTTGTAGTGTGTTTCTGCAAATGTGAGGTTTACTAGTTATATTGATAATATGAAGTTAAGCTCGATGGTCGAGCATTCTGCCATTCTGACATTTATTTCCTGTACAGATATACATTTGATTTTTACTCTTGATATTATTGTTAGGGTTTTTGTACCTGGTTTATAACTTGACTTACCTATAAATAAGAAAAATTTAAGTGTTGATATATGGTTTATATCCCTCAATTATATCGGGTTTTTATGTTTTCCTTTTAACACTATTTTTAGGTACTCTCAATATACTTGTAGCACAGAAAGTATAATTAGTTCCGGGTTGCAATTAAAGTAATAAGAACATTACTTTAGGTTAAAATATTAATATTCCTATAATGTAGAAATAAAAAGTATATTATTATTAATATAATAACGATGTTATCTTTCTTAAGAGTACTAATGCCTCTAAGTTAATATCCTTAGTTTATTTTGTAAGCATATAAAAGATAGTATTTTGTTGTTTATTTCCTTTGCTATTTATGCTAATACTATATATGTTCTTTTCATATTTAGTTTGTCTTATTAGTTATACTATTTATTTATATACAAAGAAATTACTTAACTCTATCTAGAGTCTATCTCATAAACATAGATAGTAACATTCATTTACATTTTAAGAAAGATAGATTAACAGCTCTGGAAACTGTTCGAGCTTAGTCCAAATAAAAAGGAAGAAAAAAAATGAAATGATTACATCACTAAACATACATAAAATCTAGAACAGATTGGTTCGATAGTAGGATTTAATCATTATTTAACTATTCCTACTTTCAGTTTGTTATTATACATATAATAGTGAAATTATTCTAATACGGAAGAAAGAAACTGTATGGTTTAATAGTAGATAAATCTAGTCTAGCCCTACTCTAGAGCGATTATTATACTCTTCCATTTGTTCTTAAAAATAATAGAATTACTGAAGGTAAAATACTGTACAAGGAAATAGTTTTATCTATGAGCACATGCTACTGTCAGTAAAACAAATATCTCTCCTGATAATAGGTAAAGAAACAATCTACTATTCTACAATATCATCATACCATCTTTATTATCATTTTACCCCTGTGCTGGAGTACGGTCTGGTAAACCCAGATGAGGAAAAACACAGTGGGTTCTTATTTTTCATCAAAATATTCTATTATTGATAAACTAAAAGCATTTACATCACTAAGCTAGCTAAATATTTATATCATAAACTAGAAACATAACATTCAACCATTCCCAGTTATTACAACAAAGACAATTAGGTGACAGAACATATTTAAAATTGGACAACAACAGCAATGGGAGGCCGTTCCTCCCTTCCAACTCCTGGAGAGCGCTCAAACAATGACTCCTCAGGACCCCCGAGCTTGCTCTGGTCTCCCTGGATGGAAGTAGGTGCAGCAATAGTCAAATACCAGTCTCAAACTCAGTATCAATCCTGAACTTATCACTAAGTTCTCCCAACTAACAAGCTGTAATAGACCAAGTTACTGCAGCATTCCTCTCAGAACAACTTCCTTACTATTTTTCCCTTTTTCCCCAATGAATTTTCCTAAATAGCATTCCACCTGAATGATTATTCTCTGGAAAGTAACTGAGCAAGCTCAGCTCTATTCATTGGGTACTTTTAAAAGATTGCCTAGGTCTTTTTGGGTTAGTTGTCATTTATTGATCCACCTGCTCTGATCCCACTTTCTTGGGGGATCATGACCCCAAATACAGGGAAGTTGCCACCTACAACATAGGAAGTGTTGGAGGATGGTTCCACTTGTATTTTTCCCTCCACCTAGTTCCTTCCACCAGTTTAACCAGTAACCTCTTATTAACATCTCTCTCATGCTGTTGTCTCCACATTTTATTTATTAATAATAAAATATTCAGAATTACATTCCACTTCTTTTGACTCTGCTGAGTCATCAGTTCCTACTTAGCATTAAGTTTATAAACTTCAAAAGTTGAAGATGGAGACAATAATACGTAAACCACTTATTAATATACATTACGATGTAAATGTATGTGTGCAATTGGAAAGTAATTGTAAATTCTATGACTCTGTACTTTTATACTTTATTTTTATAAAGAGTTTAATTGAAGTATTTTAACATTTGACTTCTATGATAAATATCGAATAATACAGTAATCTTTAAGAACCATAAAGTTACTCCCACTAGAAAGATGGACAGTTATTGAGTTTACCTCAGTAAGCATTGAAAACTGTTTAAGCATTTATGTTCCTACTGAACTTTTATTTTTGCGACGTACTTGTATTTTTTTAACACTTTAGAATTTCGACAAGCTGCAACCGAAATTCTTACCTGTAGTTTGTAAGAACAGGAAAACGTTCTGCATTAGCTCGAAAGCTAACTAAGCCTAGTTTTACATGACAGCCCACCTTGTGGTCGCAAAAGGAAAACACGCCAGTAAACTGAAAAGAATTGTTCTATCACTAAAAACAACCAACAAATAATTCAAATATTAAGCTGGTAACATATAACTAATTTCATAATTAGTTAACTGTAATTTTGAAGAATTACATGCATTTTGAATTTTTTTTTAAATTTTTCAGAAATTTGGGATTTGACATGTGGTATCAGAGCATGGTTCAAATACTAGGCCTTGATGTAAGCCCAACTAGTTTCCGTATAATAGTAAAATAATGTACTAATCTATATTTTGTTTTATGTAAAGAACAGAAAATTTCTTTTTCTAAAAATTTAACAGGCAGGTATGGAGAAACTAGGAGAATATGCTTAGGTGGAGTCTTTAGACACAGAGACAAGGCAATTTCCTAGGGAACCTATGTTAGGAGAGGTGACTGCTCACTCTTCAGAGCTGTTGCATACTGTAAAGGATTTGAAGACTGAAATGGAATAAGTCAAGAAGGACAATGAGAGGATTCTAAAGACTCAGGAAGAGTTGACCCAAATTTTGATGGAAAAGTTCCAAACTGAAGGGAGGAGCAAAACATCAGAATCTGAGGAGGTTAGTCACCAAAGAAGGTCTAAAAATGTGAAGCTGGTTAAAACTAAAAGTAGTTCATCATCTGAAGCATTCGGTGAATAACAAAGTTACCACACTACTAGTGACAGTAGTGAGGCTAAGTTGTATGACACAAAGAAGAAGTACAGACCATATGAGGAGATTTTAGGGGAGTTTAAAAAGATAAATCCCCCAACTTTTAATGGAGAGACTGAAAAAGGGGAAGAAGCAGAGTCCTGGTTATCCGGGATGAGGAAGTATTTTCAGATATACAACTATTCAAATCAGCTGGAGGCAAGAATGGAAATCTATAATCTCTCTGGAAAAGCAGACATATGGTGGCAAGATCTGAAAAGAGTCAAGGGTATCAAGGAAAAAGAATTTAATTGGAGTACCTTTAAAAGGTACTTCAAGAAGAAATTTATGTCTAAACAATGCTATGAAGAAAGAGCTAAAGAATTTTACGAATTGAAGTTAGGTTCAATGACTATGAAGGATTTAAAGACTAAATTCTTCAGCTTGCTGAGGTATGTACCTTACCTAGTAGATGAAAATCCTAAAGTACAGTGCTTTCTTAGTTGTCTACCATATCACATCAAGGACAGAATTGAGTATGATAACCCGAAGAATCTGGAAGAAGCCATGGGGAAGGCTAATTTTTGTTTCGAACAAAACAAGAAGAAAGAAGGCCTAGCTAACTGGAAGGCTAAGAAAAACAACAATCAGCTTGATTTTAAGAAGAAGGAATTCGTACCCCAGAAAAATTTCAAGAATAATAAGAACATGAATTATTCTAACAATAAAAATTTCCAGTGAATTAGAAATGGTACTTCCAATAATTCGAATAACTTCAAGGGCAAGGAAGCTGCAAACAACCATGGGAATTTCACTAACATTTTTGAACGAAAGGAGCCTGTTAAGTGCCGGGAATGTAATGGCCCACACTATGCCTCGGTCTGCCCAAATCGAAAAAAGTCCATCAATAATATTCACACTGTGCAGGAGGAAATGACTGCTGAAGAACTTGCCAGGACTATGCCTAGAATAAATGCAGCATTGGAGAACCGCCAAGCTGACTATCAGACTTCCATGGTGTAAGTGGAAGGTATGATTAACCAAACCCCTGTAACCATTATAATTGATCCAGGAGCTAGTATTAGTTACATTGCACCTCAGATAGTGGAAAAATGTAAATTGTCTGTAGATAAATTTGATAATTCCTGGTTAGTTCAATTAGCCGCTGGGGAAAAAGGAAAGTAACTTGTTTTGTGAAAGAATGTGCTTTACTTATGGATGAATTTAAAACTACAGTTAAGCTTAATGTTTTTCTACTAGGCTCATATGATTTATTGATTGGCATGGATTGGTTAGAACAACATAAGGTAGTTTTAAACTGTTACGATAAAACCTTTATGTGCGTAAATAGTAATGAACAAATCGTAAAAGTTAAGGGCATTCCTAGAAAAACTGCAATCAGGCAGATTTCTGCTTTACAACTTAAAAGAGCAGTCAGAAAAGGGTGTAAAGCCTATGCTGTAAATATTACATATGAGGCAACCAAGTTTGAAATGGATAACTTAAAAATAGAAGATATTCTTGTTTTAAACGAATTTACTGATGTTTTCCCAGAATAAATTCCAGGATTACCTCCTAGGAGGGAACTGGATTTCACTATTGAACTTGTGCCATGTGTTGTACCTAGCTCGAAGGCTCTGTATCGTATGAATATTTTAGAACTTAATGAGCTAAAATCACAGTTAAAGGAGTTAATAGATAAGAAGTACATTCGACCTAGTGTGTCCCATTGGGGAGCACCAGTCATCTTTGTCAAAAAGAAAGATGGAACTATGCGACTATGCATAGACTACCGTCAACTAAATAAGATGACTATTCAAAATAGATATCCGTTGCCCCGCATATGATCTGTTTGATCAACTATGTGGAGCTACGGTGTTCTCAAAGATAGACCTGATGTCATGATATCATCACGTAAGAATTAAAAATGAGGATATCTTTAAGACATCCTTCAGAACAAGGTATGGACATTACGAATTTGTCGTAATACCATTTGGGCTTACCAACGCCCCAGCTGTATTTATGTGCTTAATGAATAATATAATGCATAAATATTTAGATAAATTTGTTGTCGTGTTCATTGATGACATCTTAATTTACTCTAAAACTGAAGCAGAACATAAAGAACACCTAAGGATAGCTTTACAAGAGTTGTGAGAGAAACAACTCTTCGCGAAGTTTAGCAAGTGTGACATTTTTAAGGATGAAATCCAGTACTTAGGTCATGTAGTGACTAAGGAAGGGATCTCAATCGATCCTGAAAAGATTCAGGAAATCGAAGATTGGCCAGTTCCAAAAGATGTAACAAATGTTAGGTCATTCATGGGAATTACCAGCTATTACCGGAGATTCATTGAAGGCTTTTCAAAAATAGCTAATCCGATCACTTCCTTGCAAAACAAAGGCAAGAAATTTGATTGGAACTTAAAATGTAAAGAAATTTTTAAGAAATTAAAAACCTTATTAACAAGTGCGCCTATTCTAAGAATAGCAGATCCTAATAAGGATTTTGTGGTATGCACAGATGCCTGTAATGATGGCTTAGGCGGCGTGCTGACTCAAGACGGGATGTCATTGCCTATGAGTCTAGGAAGTTAAAAATCCACAAAAAGAATTACGCAACTTATGATTTAGAACTTGCGGCTGTTATACATGCCTTAAAAATGTGGCGGCATCATTTAATAGGAAGAAAGTTTATTTTAATGACTGATAATAACGGACTGAAATATATTTTAGATCAGCCTAACTTAAATGCAAGACAAGCAAGGTGGTTAGCCTTCTTGAGTGAATATGATTTTTAAATCCAACACATAAAGGGTAAAGAAAATAAGGTGGCTGATGCTTTAAGCAGAAACGCAAAGCTAAACTTTACAACAGCAATCAGCACTTATGCTTCTGATTTAAATGGACAGCTTACAGAAGGGGTAAAACAAGATGAAATTTATCAAAAATTACAAGTTAGAGCTAAAGACAAACCTACAAAAAGTTTAATAAAAGGTTATAGTCTAAATAAAGATGGATTTTTATTATTTAAGGATAAACTGTATGTGCCTAATGTGCCTAAGGTTAATTTGTTGATTCTGGATGAAGTCCATAAAACACCTTACTCAGGGCATCCAAGTTACAAAAAGACCGTAACCATGCTAAGAAAAGAATATTTTTGGCCTAATATGAAATCTGAAGTAGCTGAATACATTGCTAGATGTTTGGACTGTCAACAAGTGAAAATTGAACACCAACATCCCGCTAGTTTGCTGCAACCTTTACCCATTCCTAGCTGGAAATGGGAAGTGATTAGCTTAGATTTTGTTACTGAACTGCCCAGAAATCAGAATCAAAATGACTCTATTATGGTGGTGGTTGACAAGTTAAGTAAAGCAACACATTTCATTCCTGTCAAAACTACTTGCAAGGCTGCCAATATAGCTGATATATTCTTAAAGCAGATTTTTAGGTTACATGGAGTACCGAAGGTTATCATTTCAGACAGGGATCCTAAATTCATAGGGAATTTTTGGAAGTCCTTGTTTAAAGGATTAAACACAACACTGAATTTCAGAACCTCTTTCCATCCTCAGACCGATGGACAGACTGAAAGAGTGAAGCAGGTGCTGGAATATCTGTTATGTATGTTAAAGATCAGCTAGGTAAGTGGGAAGACTACTTGCATCTAGCAGAGTTTGCATATAATAATAACTATCAGTCATAAGCTAAGTTTAGTCCATTTTAAATTTTGTATGGACGTAAATGCAACACTCCTATCTCCTGGAATAATCCAGTAGATAGATTGGTGTTAGGACCAAAATTATTAAAAGAAATGGAAGAGATTGTGAAGCAAGTGCAGGAAAATTTGAAGGTGGCCCACGATCGGCAAAAGAGCCAAGCAGATTTGAAAAGAACTCCCAAGGAATTCCAGGTAGGTGAGCATGTTTTTATAAAGGAAAGGCTAAAGAAAAGCTCCCTAAGACTGGGGATTTCTGCAAAATTAGCACCACATTATTGTGGTCCATTTGAAATTTTATCTAAAATTGGTCAAGTTGCATACCAGCTAGCATTACCACCTAACTTGAAAGTGCATAATGTTTTTCATATCTCTGTTTTGAAAAAGTATGTTCATGATGCTACTCATGTGGTTGATTGGAATGTTGTACAGGTGGAATGAGAAGGAGAAATTCTGGTGGAAACGGACTGTATCCTCAGGAGGAGGGAAATTACTCTACGGAACCGCACCATTGGACAGGTGAAGGTGCAATGGAAGCACCTTAGTCCTGATGAGGCTACTTGGGAATTGGAAAGTAAGATGTGAGAGGCATACCCGGATCTATTCTAGGAGGTTACAGAGGATGAAGAATAAAGTAACATCGAGGACGATGTTACATTTTAAGAGGGTGTGTATGTCACATACCCCAATTTTGTAAAATGATGTTAATTGTTTTAATTATATTTCCTAAGACGTTATGTTAAATTTAATGCTAAGTAGGAACTGATGACTCAGCAGAGTTAAAAAGAGTGGAATGTAATTCTGAATATTTTATTATAAATAAATAAAATGTGGAGACAACAGCATGGGAGAGCTGTTAATAAGGGGTTACTGGTCAAACTGGTGGAAGGAACTAGGTGGAGGGAAAAAGACAAGTGGCAGAATCCTCAAACACTTTCTATGTTGCAGGTGGCAACTTCCCTATATTTGGGGTCATGATCCCCCAAGAAAGTGGGATCAGAGCAGGTGGTTCAATAAATGACAACTAACCCAAAAAGGCCTAGGAAATCTTTTAAAAGTACCCAATGAATAGAGCTGAGGTTGCTTAGTTATTTTCCAGAGAATAATCATTCAGGTGGAATGCTATTCAGGAAAATTCATTGGGGAAAAAGGGAAATACAGTAAGGAAGTTGTTCTGAGAGGAATGCTGCAGTAACTTGGTCTATTACAACTTGTTAGATGGGAGAGCTTACTGATAAGTTCAGGATTGATACTGAGTTTGAGACTAGTATTTGACTATTGCTGCACCTAGTTCCAGCGAGGGAGACCAGAGCAAGCTCAGGGGTTTTGAGGAGTCGTTGTTTGAGCACTCTCTAGGATTTGGAAGGGAGGAATGACCTCCCATTGCTGTTGTTGTCCAAGTTTAAACAGGTTCTGTCACCTAGCTGTCTTTGTTGTAATAACTGGGAATGGTTGAATGTTATGTTTGTAGTTTATGATCTAAATATTTAGCTGGCTTAGTGATGTAAATTCTTTTAGTTTATCAGTAATAGAACCTTTTGATGAAAAATAAGAACCCACTGTGTTTTTCCTCATCTGGGTTTACCAGACTGTACTCCATCACATGGGTAAAATTATAATAAAGATGGTATGATGAGATTATAGAATAGTAGATTGTTTCTTTACCTAATATCAGGAGAGATATTTGTTTTACTGGAAGTAGCATGTGCTCATAGATAAAACTATTTCCTTGTACAATATTTTACCTTCAGTAATTCTATTATTTTTAAGAACAAATAGAAGAGTATAATAATAGCTCTAGAGTAGGGTTAGACTAGATTTATCTACTGTTAAACCATACAGTTTCTTTCTTCCAGATTAGAATAATTTCACTATTATATGTCTAATAATAAACTGAAAGTAGGAATAGTTAAATAATGATTAAATCCTACTGTCAAACCAATCTGGTCTAGATTTTATGTATGTTTAGTGATGTAATCATTTCATTATTTTTCTTCCTTTTTATTTGGACTGAGCTTGAACAGTTTCTAGAGCTGTTAATCTATTTTTCTTAAAATGTAAATGAATGTTACTATCTATGTTTATGAGATAGACTCTAGATAGAGTTAAGTAATTTCTTTGTATATAAATAAATAGTATAACTAATAAGACAAACTAAATACGAAAAGAACATATATAGTATTAGCATAAATAGCAAAGGAAATAAACAAAAAAATACTATCTTTTATATGCTTACAAAATAAACTAAGGATATTAACATAGAGGCATTAGTACTCTTAAGAAAGATAACATCGTTATTATATTAATAATAATATACGTTTTATTTCTACATTATAGGAATATTAATATTTTAACCTAAAGTAATGTACTTATTACCTTAATTACAACCCGGAACTAATTATACTTTCCGTGCAACAAGTATACTGACAGTACCTAAAAATATTGTTAAAAGGAAAACATAAAAACCCTATATCATTGAAGGATATAAACCATATATCAACACTTACATTTTATTTATTTATAGATAAGTCATGTTATAAACCAGGTACAGAAACCCTAACAATAATATCAAGAGTAAAAATCAAATGTATATTTGTACAGGAAATAAATGACAGAATGGCAGAATGCTCGACCATCGAGCTTAACTTCATATTATCAATATAACTAGTAACCCTCACATTTCTCGAAACGCAGTACAACTTAACAGTAATGTAAAAAGGGACGGAGATAATTTCTTTACTGTCAACAATTAGCGTAAAAACCTTATTCATCCGAAATGTACACAGATTATAACTGTAAAATCCAGTTCAGTAATAATAACTCACGGCCGTACTGAAAATTTACATAGGGAGGCTTTTACAGCCTATTCTTTTACTTTAAACACAGTATTATATACCAAATAAAATGTACACGCATGGCCGAAGCCGAAGAGCCCTGCAGTAAGCGAGGGTCTCAACAAAATATGAAAAACAGTGAAGTAAACAACCAAAACAACCAAAATCCATGAGTTTCTTTCAGGCCGCAACGACCAACCCTTAACTTTCCTTGAGGGTTTGAACAAGATGGGATGGCCATGGAAAATTCCAGGCTTACCGGAGGCTAGAAAACTATTCTTATCTCACGCTGCTCTCCCCTGAATATTGAAGTTGTCACCTGTAACAAGAGCAATTTAATATTAATACCTGCTTACAGATTAATTGCTTATAAATGTAAAGAAATCAACTATGAAGTACTGTAAGTATTATTAGCTTTGTACCTAGAATTTGAGGGAAGCGTGACCTCCTGCAACAGAAAGATAACCACCAGTGCGAGTAGAAGGAGACTCTTCATCACTTCAAGAAGGTAGGGAGAAGTTACTGATAGATTTAACAGCCACAACGATGGAGTGTAAGAAAACACGGGAAGCTTTCACAGTGATAACCCAGAGCTTAGCAGAGAAAGCCACATTTCTCCCTAACGAGCCGTAGAAGGAATAACACTCATACAATAAGGATTTTCTAGAGAAGAACAAGCTAAAAAAGGTGAATCATGCAGGAAATCAGTTGCAGCATACTCACAGTGACAAGCAAAGGGAGGTTTCACAGCCAAACGACCGAAGCCAAGAGCGATGGAGCAGGAGACCAGGAAAATAATGACGAGTTAGGGTTAGAGGTGGCCCTTTTAACCTCACGACGCTTGGCTGAAACTATGCCACATCTCATTGTAAATAATTTGCACACAGTGGGTAATTTCCCATAGTCGTCCAGGAGCAAGCATGAGGAACGGATTCATCAATCATTTGGCTCGGTTCCAAAGGTTCTACTATAGTCATCAGCCAAGGTCAACCTATCATTTGCATTATGATAACAAGAACTCGTTAATACATATATAAGCCATGCATTATAGCTCACTATTGGCGTAGAGGTTAAACAATTCATTGAATACTTTATGATATACCATCATTTAGATTTTGCAAATCGTGTTTTAATTCTATGTTCATCGTGGGTATAGCTAGCAATATGACATAGAACTTCATGACATGTTATTTCTTACATAGTAAATAATTGATCAAAGATTATACATTATCAAGATTAGTAAGTTCACAACATAACTTTTTATACAAACTTGGGATGTATGAGATAAATGTTTATAAGAGTTTATCTTTAGAGCTAAATCCTTAACTTGTTATGACATGGTCTTATTCATGACCTTTCCATCCAGGTGAATGACTATTTTGTCATTCAACTCTTACAATCTTAAATGAAATAAGTTTGTAATTTGTTGTAGAAGGAAAGCAGAATACCTATGTTTACCACTTGAAGATGGAGACAGTAATACGTAAACCACTTATTAATATACATTACGATGTAAATGTATGTGTGCAATTGGAAAGTAATTGTAAATTCTATGATTCTGCCCTTTTCTACTTTATTTTTATAAAGAGATCAATTGAAGTCTTTTAACATTTTACTTCTACCATAAATATTGAATAATACAGTAATCTTTAAGAACCATAAAGTTACTCCCACTAGAAAGATGGACAGTATTGAGTTTACCTCAGTAAGCATTGAAAATTGTTTAAGCATTTATCTTCCTACTGAACTTTTATTTCTGTGATGTACTTGTATTTTTTTAACAGTTTAGAATTTCGACAAGCTGCAACCAAACTTATTACCTGTAGTCTGTAAGAACAGGAAAACGTTCTGCATTAGCTAGAAAGCTAAGTAAGCCCAATTTTGCATGACAGCCCCACCTTGTGGTCGCAAAAGGAAAACACGTCAGTAAACTGAAAAGAACGGTTCTATCACTAAACACAACCAATAGATAATTCAAATATTAAGCTGGTAACATATAACTAATTTCATAATTAGTTAACTGTAATTTTAAAGAATTGCATGCATTTTGAATTTTTTTTTAAATTTTTCGGAAATTTGGGTTTTGACATGTGGTATCAGAGCATGGTTCAAATACTAGGCCTTGATGTAAGCCCAACTAGTTTCCATAGAATAGTAAAATAATGTACTAACCTATATTCTGTTTTATGTAAGGCACAGAAAATTTCTTTTTTCTGAAATTTTAACAGGCATGTATGGAGAAACTAGGAGAATATGTTCAGGTGGAGTCTCCAGACACAGAGACAAGGCAATTTCCCAGGGATCCTATGTTAGAAGAGGTGACTGCTCACTCTTCAGAGTTGTTGCATACTGTAAAGGATTTGAAGACTGAAATGGAATCAGTCAAGAAGGACAATGAGAGGATTCTGAATACTCAGGAAGAGTTGATGCAAATTTTGATGGAAAAGTTCCAAACTGAAGGGAGGAGCAAAAGATCAGAATCTGAGGAGGTTAGTCACCAAAGAAGGTCTAAAAAGGTGAAGCTGGTGAAAACTAAAAGTAGTTCATCATCTGAAGGGTTCGGTGAACAGCAAATCTACCACACCACTAGTGACAGTAGTGAGGCTGAGTTGTATGGCAGAAAGAAGAAGTCCAGACCATATGAGGAGATTTCAGGGGAGTTTGAAAAGATAAATCACCAAAATTTTAATGGAGAGACTGAAAAAGGGGAAGAAGCAGAGTCCTGGTTATCCAGGATGAGTAAGTATTTTTAGATATACAACTATTCAAATCAGCTGAAGGCAAGAATGGAAATCTATAATCTCTCTGGAAAAGCAGACATATGGTGGCAAGATCTGAAAAGTGTCAAGGGTATCAAGGAAAAAGAAGTTAATTGGAGTACCTTTAAAAGGTACTTCAAGAAGAAATCTATGTCCGAACAATATTATGAAGAAAGAGCTAAAGAATTTTACGAATCGAAGTTAGGTTCAATGACTATGAAGGATTTAAACAGTAAGTTATTAAGTTTGTTGAGGTATGTACCTTACCTAGTAGATGAAAAGTCTAAAATACAGTGCTTTCTTAGCTATCTACCATATCACATCAAGGACAGAATTGAGTATGATAACCCGAAGACTCTGGAAGAAGCCACGCGGAAGGCTAATTTTTGTTTGAATAGAACAAGAAGAAAGAAGGCTTAGCTAACTGGAAGGCTAAGAAAAGAAACAATTAGCTTGATTTTAAGTAGAAGGAATTTGGACCCCAGAAAAATTTCAAGAATAATAAGAACAGAAATTATTCTAACAATAAAAATTTCCACGGAATTAGAAATGGTACTTCCAATCATTTGAATAACTTCAAGGCCAAGGAAGCTGCAAACAACCATGGGAATTTCACTAAGAGTTTTGAATGAAAGGAGCATGTTAAGTGCTGGGAATGTAATGGCCCACACTATGCCTCGGTCTGCCCAAATCGGAAAAACTCCATCAATAATATTCACACTGTGCAGGAGGAAATGACTGTTGGAGAACTTGCCAGGACTATGCCCAGAATAAATGCAGCATTGGAGAACCGCCAAGCTGACTATCAAACTTCCATGGTGGAAGTGGAAGCTATGATTAACCAAACCCCTGTAACCATTCTAATTGATCCAAGAGCTAGTCTTAGTTACATTGCACCTCAGATAGTGGAAAAATGTAAATTGTCTGTAGATAAATTTGATAATTCCTAGGTAGTTCAATTGGCCACTAGGGCAAAAAAAAAAAAGTAACTAAGTTTTGTGAAAGAATGTGCTTTACTTATGGATGAATTTAAAACTACAGTTAAGATTAATGTTTTGCCACTAGGCTCATATGATTTATTGATTGGCATGGATTGGTTAGAACTACATAAGTTAGTTTTAAACTGTTATGATAAAACCTTTATGTGCGCAAATAGTAACGAACAAATCGTAAAAGTTAAGGGCATTCCTAGGAAAATTGCAATCAGGCAGATTTCTGCTTTACAACTTAAAAGAGCAGTCAGAAAAGGGTGTAAAGCCTATGCTGTAACTATTACAGATGAGGCAAGTAAGTCTGAAATGGATAAGTTAAAAATAGTAGATATTCCTGTTTTAAACGAATTTACTGATGTTTTCTTAGAAGAAATTCCAGGATTACCTCCTAGGAGGGAACTGGATTTCACTATTGAACTAGTGCTAGGTGTTGTATCTAGCTCAAAGGCTCTGTATCGTATGAATATTGTAGAACTTAATGATCTAAAATCATAGTTAAAGGAGTTAATAGATAAGAATTACATCCGACCAAGTGTGTCCCCTTGGGGAGCACCGGTCATCTTTGTCAAAAAGAAAGATGGAACTATGTGACTATGCATAGACTACCGTCAACTAAATAAGATGACTATTAAAAATAGATATATGTTGCCCCGCATAGATGATCTGTTTGATCAGCTACGCGGAGCTACGGTGTTCTCAAATATAGACCTGAGGTCAGGATATCATCAGGTAAGAATTAAAGATGAGGATATCTTTAAGACATCCTTTACAACAAGGTATGGACATTATGAATTTGTTGTAATGCCATTTGGGCTTACCAACGCCCCACCTGTCTTTATGTTCTTAATGAATAATATAATGCATAAATATTTAGATAAATTTGTTGTCGCGTTCATCGATGACATCTTCATTTACTCTAAAACTTGAGGAGAACATAAAGAACACCTAAGGATAGTTTTACAAGAGTTGCGAGAGCAACAACTCTTCGCGAAGTTTAGCAAGTGTGACTTTTTTAAGGATGAAATCCAGTACTTAGGTCACGTAGTGACTAAGGAAGGGATCTCAGTCGATCCTCAAAAGATTCGGGAAATCAAAGATTGGCCAGTTCCAAAAGACATAACAGATGTTAGGTCATTCATGGGAATTACCAGCTATTAGGAATTACCAGGAATTTTCTTTTTGCGACCACAAGATGGGACTGTCATGCAAAACTGGGATTACTTAGCTTTCGAGCTAATGTAGAATGTTTTTCTATTCTTACAGACTACAGGTAAGAAGTTCGGTTGCAGCTTGTCAAAATTCTAAAGTGTTAAAAAAATACAAGTACGTCGCAAAAATAAAAGTTCAGTAGGAAGATAAATGCTTAAACAGTTTTCAATGCTTACTGAGGTAAACTCAATAACTGTCCATCTTTATAGTGGGAGTAACTTTATGGTTCTTAAATATTACTTTATTATTCGATATTTATCGTAGAAGTCAAATGTTAAAAGACTTCAATTAAACTCTTTATAAAAATAGAGTAGAAAAGGGCAGAGTCATAGAATTTACAATTACTTTCCAATTGCACACATACATTTACATCGTAATGTATATTAATAAGTGGTTTACATATTACTGTCTCCATCTTCAACTTTTGAATTTTAAGGGAATTACGACTTTATTTCAAGCTACCCTTTGGGAAAGATATGCTCAACCTGAAACACAAGTTTTAGTTTTGCAATAATTGTTCCAAAAATAATTTTATATTTAGTCAGATAGATAACTTACTGTAAACAGGTTTTTATTCTATTCCTTTCATATCAAATAAGTGGGCCTGTACTTAGTGGCTACTATCTTAAAAGAATGCATAACATAATCGTTTATTGGTCTAACGTTTATCTTGGTAAATTCGTTAATAAAGAGATTAAAAACTTAACCCTTGTATGTTACAATTTCTTGGTTAAGAACCGTTATTCTAGGCAAAACAATCATCAAAGTGATTGTTATTATTTCCTTTTGTATTACTTACCAACTTCTATTCATAGATAACTATGACAAGACCAAAGGGGTTAACATTACTATCAGTATACTTACCATGGTCGATTCTACAACACCCTTAATATCAACCATTAGTGTATTCTATAATTAAAATATAGATGTTGGGTGGATACTTGTATAAGTATTTTTCTTATTTAAACATAGGTATTCTGATTTCCTTCTACAACAAATTACAAACTTATTTCATTTAAGATTGTAAGAGTTGAATGACAAAATAGTCATTCACCTGGATGGAAAGGTCATGAATAAGACCATGTCATAACAAGTTAAGGATTTAGCTCTAAAGATAAACTCTTATAAACCTTTATCTCATACATCCGAAGTTTGTATAAAAAGTTATGATGTGAACTTATTATTCTTGATAATGTATAATCTTTGATCAATTATTTACTATGTAAGAAATAACATGTCATGAAGTTCTATGTCATATTTCTAGCGATACCCACGATGAACATAGAATTAAAACACGATTTGCAAAATCTAAATGATGGTATATCATAAAGTATTCAATGAATTGTTCAACCTCTACACCAATAGTGAGCTATAATGCAGGGCTTATATATGTATTAATGAGTTCTTGTTATCATAATGCAAATGATAGGTTGACCTCGGCTGATGACTATACTATAACCTTTGGAACCGAGCCAAATGATTGATGAAGTCATTCCTAGTGCTTGCTCCTGGACGACTATGGGAAATTCCCCACCGTGTGCAAATTATTTACAATGAGACGTGGCATAGTTTCAGCCAAGCGTCGTGAGGTTAAAAGGGCCACCTATAACCCTAACTCATCATTCTTTTCCCGGTCTCCTGCTCCATCGCTCTCGGCTTCAGTCGTTTGGCTGCGAAACCTCTATTTTCTTGTCACTGTGAGTATGCTGGAACTGCTTTCCTGCATGCTTCACCTTCGTTAGCTTGCTCTTCTCCAGAAAATCCTTATTGTATGATTGTTATTCCTTCTGTGGCTCGTTAGGGAGCAATGTGGCTTCTCTGCTAAGTTTTGGGTTATCACTGTGAAAGCTTCCCACATTTTCTTACACTCTATCGCTGTGGCTGTTAACTCTGTCAGTAACTTCTCCCTACCTTCTTGCAGTGATGAAGAGTCTCCTTCTACTCGCACTCGTGGTTATCTTTCTGTTTGCAGGAGGTCACGCTTCCCTCAAATTCTAGGTACAAATCTATTAATACTTACGGTACTTCATAGTTGATTTCTTTACATTTATAAGAAATTAATCTGTAAGCAGGTATTAATATTAAATTGTTCTTGTTACAGGTGACAACTTCAACGTTCAGGGGAGAGCAGCGTGAGATAGGAACAGTTTTCTAGCCTTCGGTAAGCCTGGACTTTTCCATGGCTGTCCCATCTTGTTCAAACCCTCAAGGAAAGTTAAGGGTTGGTCGTTGCGGCCTGAAAGACCCTCATGGGTTTTGGTTGTTTTGGTTGTTTGCTTCGCTATTTTTCATATTTTGTTAAGACCCTCGCTTACTGTAGGGATCTCCCGCTTCGGCCGTGACTGTACATTTTGTTTTGTATATAATACTGTGTTTAAAGTAAAAGAACAGGCTGTAAAATCCTCTCTATGTAAATTTTCAGTACGGACGTGAGTTATTATTACTGAACTGGATTTTACAGTTATAATCTGTGCACATTTTGGATGAATAGGGTTTTTACCCTAATTGTTGACAGTAAAGAAATTATCTCTGTCCCTTTTTACATTACTGTTACGTTGTACTGCGTTTCTGCAAATGTGAGGGTTACTAGTTATATTGATAATATGAAGTTAAGCTTGATGGTCGAGCATTCTGCCATTCTGTCATTTATTTCCTGTACAGATATACATTTGATTTTTACTCTTGATATTATTGTTAGGGTTTCTGTACCTGGTTTATAACTTGACTTACCTGTAAATAAGAAAAATATAAGTGTTGATATATGGTTTATATCCTTCAATGATATAGGGTTTTTATTTTTTCCTTTTAACAATATTTTTAGGTACTGTCAGTATACTTGTAGCACAGAAAGTATAATTAGTTCCAGGTTGCAATTAAAGTAATAAGAACATTACTTTAGGTTAAAATATTAATATTCCTATAATGTAGAAATAAAAAGTATATTATTATTAATATAATAACGATGTTTTCTTTCTTAAGAGTACTAATGCCTATACTCTTATAAAAGATAGTATTTTGTTGTTTATTTCCTTTGCTATTTATGCTAATACTATATATGTTCTTTTCGTATTTAGTTTGTCTTATTAGTTATACTATTTATTTATATACAAAGAAATTACTTAACTCTATCTAGAGTCTATCTCATAAACATAGATAGTAACATTCATTTACATTTTAAGAAAGATAGATTAACAACTCTGGAAACTGTTCGAGCTCAGTCCAAATAAAAAGGAAGAAAAATAATGAAATGATTACATC
This sequence comes from Pseudotsuga menziesii, assembly GCA_001517045.1. NCBI lineage: Eukaryota > Viridiplantae > Streptophyta > Pinopsida > Pinales > Pinaceae > Pseudotsuga > Pseudotsuga menziesii. The sequence continues at coordinate 242,744 of LPNX010446799.1, forward strand.
ACTAAACATACATAAAATCTAGACCAGATTGGTTCGACAGTAGGATTTAATCATTATTTAACTATTCCTACTTTCAGTTTGTTATTACACATATAATAGTGAAATTATTCTAATCTAGAAGAAAGAAACTGTATGGTTTAACAGTAGATAAATCTAGTCTAACCCTACTCTAGAGTGATTATTATACTCTTCTATTTGTTCTTAAAAATAATAGAATTACTGAAGGTAAAATACTGAACAAGGAAATAGTTTTATCTATGAGCACATGCTATTGTCAGTAAAACAAATATCTCTCCTGATAATAGGTAAAGAAACAATCTACTATTCTACAATCTCATCATACCATCTTTATTATAATTTTACCCTTGTGCTGGAGTTCGGTCTGTTAAACCCAGATGAGTAAAAACACAATGGGTTCTTATTTTTCATCAAAAGAATATATTACTGATAAACTAAAAGCATTTACATCACTAAGCCAGCTAAATCTTTATATCATAAACTACAAACATAACATTCAACCATTCCCAGTTATTACAACAAAGACAATTAGGTGACAGAACCTATTTAAACTTGGACAACAACAACAATGGGAGGCCGTTACTCCCTTCCAACTCCTAGAGAGCGCTCAAAAAATGACTCCTCAGGACCCCCGAGCTTTCTCTGGTCTCCCTGGATGGAACTAGGTGCAGCAATAGTCAAATACCAGTCTCAAACTCAGTATCAATCCTGAAGTTATTAGTAATTTCTCCTAGCTAACAAGCTATAATAGACCAAGTTACTGCAGCATTCCTCCCAGAACAACTTTCTTACTGTTTTTCCCTTTTTCCCCAATGAATTTTCCTGAATAGCATTCCACCTGAATGATTATTCTTTGGAAAATAAATGAGATACCTCAGCTCTATTCATTGGGTACTTTTAAAAGATTGCCTAGGTCTTTTTGGGTTAGTTGTCATTTATTGAGCCACCTGCTCTGATCCCAATTTCTTGGGGGATCATGACCCCAAATATAGGGAAGTTTCCACCTGCAACATAGGAAGTGTTTGAGGATGATGCCACTTGTCTTTTTCCCTCCACCTAGTTCCTACCACCAGTTTGACCAGTAACCTATTATTAACAGCTCTCCCATGATATTGTCTCCACATTTTATTTATTAATAATAAAATATTCAGAATTGCATTCCACTTCTTTTGACTCTCCTGAGTCATCAGTTCCTACTTAGCATTAAATTTAACATAATGTCTTAGGAAATATAATTAAAACAATTAACATCATTTTACAAAATTGGGGTATGCAACACTGAGTATTCTGTATTTGTTTCGATATTTCATTCCAAGAAGGAAATCTTTCCTGATTGGAAGGTTTCTTCCTTAGATTATTTTTCTGATTCCTTAATCAAGGAGCAAGACAAATTGATGAGAATAGGAGTCATCAAGACATCCAAAGATCAAGCTCTCCTAGTTTATGACTCTTCAAAAGCACAACCAAATGGGAAATCAAAGAATAAGGAGCCAAAGGAGGCTGATTCGAATCCTAAAAAAAACCAGAAAACTTTCGAAGGAGCCTCCGACTCTAAGAAGAAAAACAAAAAGTGTCCCTACTGTATGAGGGGTTTTCATCCAGAATACTCGTGCATGAAGAAGAACATTGACGAAATGAAATATCTATGTGTATAGAACAATATTTCCCTTACAAAAAGGGCAGTGATGTCAGATGATGAATATCTTACTGAAGAAAATGAGATATTGTTGCATGCAAGCCTCTCTACGTCGAAGGCTTATGTGATAGATTCTAGAGTATCCAACCACGTGGTTGTTTCCAGGGAATCCTTCATCATCTTCCCTCTATCAGGAGGAACTAGTAGTAAAATGGGAGCTAACTCTAAATTCCTAGATGTTGAGAGAGGCTCAGATAAAATCCAACATGATGATTTCATGCCCTCTCCTACATAAAAGAAAATTGTTGAAGATGAAGAAGAAGCCAATTTTTCCCTACAGTCAATTCGAATGGAAGAAAGTCTCCTTGAAGTGACTCCTTATCCTGCTACTCTAGAAGTGTATGATATCCCTGATATCTCACCTCCTCACATGGCTTATCTAGAAGAATACATTTGAATAAAAAACACTCTTCCTATTCTTTGCAAAAATTCTCCAGTAATTCTTTAAATTTTGTGCATCGTTTACCAGTGATTGTTTCAGAAACGGTAGAGGAATTTGATTTCTCTATATATAATGATGTTTTTGGTGTGAATATAAGTAATTTCATTGATATTATGGAAACAATACCATATTATAAGAGTAATCCATTAACTTTTATTAATATATATCTTCCAGTAAATTCCTACATGATTACATGCACTAAAAATCAAAATTTTGAAGAAGGAGAAAACCGTGCATCTATCGTCTTGGTGGAGCAAAGATTTGGATCTGATATGAATATTTTTGGATCTGATTTATTTTTTGATCTGATAATATGTGATTCAGGTTATAAGATTCAATAGATTTCATTATTGCTTATAATTGGTTTCACCAATTTTGGTGTGACAAATCCAACACTGGAAGTGTCTTTCAATTTTGTTGTCGAGGATTCGATGTTAGTTCTTTCTTATGAATTTGCTAATATCCTATTTTGTGAATTATTGGATATTTCTAAAGCTATATCAGATTATGGATCTCAATGATTCACTCTCCACATTCCCAGGGATTCTCTACCTTTGGTCACATGCTGTTGTAATCTCACAGATCACATAAGGTCACCAATAATACACATAAAGAATCATATAAACATACAAAGATAAGAGACAAGAAAAGATAGTAGAATAATAGATTATATTATAGAATCACATGAGGGTCCATACATATACAAAAACAAACTAACTTCTTAACTAGTTCAACATCCTATTATATATGATTACAAAATGGTTATGAGTAACTACTTGCTAGTTCGGTCAACTGACAAGACCTTTGGAGGCCAACCCAATCTTTGATTAGTCGGATAACTAGTCTAGTCGGATCACTGACTAGATCATCCAACATCTCCCCCAGAAAAAAAATATTTCTTCATCCCAAAGAAATAGAGGAGGTACAAAAATCTGCCTCAAGTAGCTTCCTTTCTGTTGTTCTGTCGTCATGGGCTGTGTAGTCTAACAGATGGTTTTATCTGTACACATACATTGACTGTGGCTTCTATCGAAATGGCTAGTTGGTGCTGAAAATATTCCAAACTAAGGAGAGCTCTCTGGATGTCTATAGTCAAGGTTCTAATGCTAGATAGAGTCACCAACTTCTCCCGAATTGAGAGTTCTACAATATTAATCATGTTGGGCCCCAAAAATTGGCCTTTTTCATCTACCGTGTCCATCAATATTTTCATTTGTGGACAGATTGTGTCTAGTTTTTTGATGCTGGAAAGAGGCTGGTTTACCCACTAATAAACTTGTTTCTCTAGCTTCTATAGTTTTGTTGTTTCCAATAAAATTTTCTATTGTATTGTGCTCCTCATGGCTTCATCAATACCATGTCTATTCTATAGTGTCTTGATATGTTCATGGGTTTCTTGAGCCTGTTGAAATAATTGGCCATAATGGGTGTACCATCTCCACAATACTTCTTTTGTAATAGCTAACTCCTCCAGATGTTCTTGCAGTACCTTGTGTGCTTCTGAAAATGTTGTGTACTGTTGTTTTAATAGCATATATGTTTCTTCTTTTTTATCTTCTCTCTTGGTCTGTAGTTGTGCTTAGAGGTTCAAAACGATACTCTCAAATAACTGGTATGATTTCTCCATAGGTTTGTCGGTGTCGGTCTCTACTAGTCCTAGTATGACTGTCTATGTTAAAGTCTTGCATTTAGTCAGGAATTCAATTTGTTCTATCTTCAGTTTTTCAATTCGTTCTTGTCTTGTTTGATTCTTGTTCATGCTTCTTTGGTGAGTGCTCCCAGGATTCGTTCCAACTCTTCATCTCTTAGTTTTGGTGTCTCAACTACGAAAGTCGATCCTAACCGTTGAAGGTGGATCCCGGTCGATACTTGTTGTGGCTGGTGGTGCTCTCTTTTATTTTTCTCTTATGTTTAGACTTATGGACCACTTACGATCCTGTTGGTACTGATGTTGGTTGCTGCTGCGGTGTTTGGTTCTCTTCAGTCAGTGGATTTTCAGTCAACTGAACTTCTATTGTGGCAGTATTAGCTTGCTGGGTTTCCTGAATGGGGTTTGTGGTTGTTTGTGCTTCCAACAGTGGTGAAGATCACGGTTCTAGATTATGAGGAGACTCTGGTGACAGTGGTGGTGACGATGAATGGTCTGGATTTAGAGGGTTGGTTGGAAGATGAATTGTTGGCATGGGGTTTTCGACTTCTAGTTGTAGGTTGACACGGTTGTCAATTTATTCATTTTCTATGAGATTTTTTATTTTTGCATCTATTGCTCTTTGATTATTTCCTTCGAGGGAAACTAATCCCCTATTTGCGCCATTGACCAGAAGGTTTTGGAAGGTTGGTATAATTGATGAAATATGGGTTGTGACTATGGTGGATGTCAAGTTGGGGTTGCGAATGTATGATGACTTGATGATTCCCACAACTGTTGGTGTTGGTGAAACTTGGTTGGTTCGTGAGGTGAGACTTTGTCAGGTAGAGCTTGAATTGACAAGTTTATGGGTGGTGGTGATCTGATGGGCTTTAAGAAATAGATTTGGAATATTGTTGTAAATCACTAAAGTTCAACATATTTATCAAGTTTTTTATTTAGGGTTCTAGGGATGATATCATTGTAACTTGGTAATATGGACAAGGTTGAAAATGGTGTTATTCTAGTCAGAGAAGGTCTTGGTGAGTCTAGAGTTAAATCGATAGGATCTATTCCAGCCTGGGTAGCAGTTCTTACCTTTATAATGCTACCTTGCTTTGCTCTTGATTCAACAAACTGCTTGAATTGGGTTTTGACAGACACCCTATTTATTGAATCATCCTCCACTATGTCGGTAGCAGTAGCAGCAGTTCTTTCTCATCTTTTGATTCCTCTAATACGCTGAGTTTGAGCTTCCCCTTCCCTTTTTCCTGATTTACTTTCTTTTTCCTTGAAGTTGATATTTCCTTAGCTATTTTCTTTAAATTTTCCTTTGGCATGGCATAGTCTAGGTTGTCTGATTGAATATATTCCTCTATCTATTATTCTCCTTTCTCTTGTTGTTGAGTCAAGACAATAATGCTTTGTTCTATCGGTGTGACAACCTATTGTTCAGTCGGTACATTTTCAATTTTGAGGGGGTTTTCCTCTTCTGTGGAACTGTCTCCTGAGGTGAAAGTACTAATATGAAGTTTGAATTCATAGTATCCCTCCTTCTCTTAGTCGGTTAATGGCTCTAAAATGAGTTTATTACTTTCTTTTGCAGCCTCAAGTATGGTAATGCCAATTTTGGACTTCCTGGCCATCTCTGTGAATATCTCCTCGATTGTTGGGTAGTAGTTAGGTGGAATTTCCATTGATGTAGACCCTTGCTCATGCCATATTGTTGTGTGGTCAATCTCTAGTTGGATATGTGCTATAGGAGGTAGAAATATTTGGATTTTTTGAGGCACCCTCCATTTGGTTGTTCGGACTTAAAGATTTTGAAACCAGTGTTCCAGGAAGACTTTGCTTTCGTCTTGTTCTAGTGGGGTTCTATCCATTGAAAAAGTATTAAAGTGCCACATATGAAACTTGGATGGCTCCAAAAATTCTTTATGCCTGATTAGAGATAGGTGGTACACAGCTATCCATATTAAGAGTGATGGGAATCTGACTATTGCACCTGATTCCTAACACTTCTCGTAGATATATTTGACCATGTTGGTCATATATTGAGCCCAACAATATACCTTTCTTGTATTTTCTATGCATTCTAGAACTTCCATCATGTTGAGCTTCAAATCGCAGCTGCGTCCTGTGACAGTCATGCCTGCGGATACAATTTTTGCCACTATTTTGGGTGTGGTGGCTTGTACTTGCCCGACTATTAACCCTTTTTATTTTTTTCCTATCGGTGTTCTCATTAGTCTTTCAACCAATCCTTCCTTTATTCCTACAAGAACGGGGTCGCCTTTGTTGGATAGCCCAATGAGTTTGTAAATGGTTTCGACTGATATTTCCACTGGTATGTCGAAGTAGAACTTACCATTGTGCTACCGAGTGATGATGAATTTTACAATATTTTCCTTTGTTCCTCCAAAACTTGCCATGATAGGTGCATTCATAGAATTCATAATGGTGTCCTAGTTTACCTTCTTCTCTTCCTCTATCATCCTTGGCTTACCTCGGTAAGCCCATTCTTTGATTTCTTCCCAGTTTCCCTCTTATGAAACTTTCTGTACTTTCATGTTTTTAATGTTTTGTAACCGTTTCAATAGTGGACTTACGGTAGATTCCAACTCTTTTATTTTGGCTTTCATGGATCTGGTTTGTTTTGGGGACATTTTGTCAATTTTCGGTTCATATTTCTTCTTAGTTGATTTTCTCACAGAGGTCTGGTAATTTTGTCACTCTAGATCTTGATGAAATAGTATGTGATCTTAAACTGGTGTAGTATTTATGGGAGGAGCGAAAGGAGATCTTGTCGATGGTGCTATTAATGGTGGATTTGATGGTAAAGAACACTCTAATAAAGGATGATTTAATATGCTCTTGTTTCGCCGCTCCTTTTGACTCTAGTCATGATGGGTTGATTTGATGTTCTGATCCTGTTGTTGATGTCGATGGTATGGTCAATTTGCAGTATGTCGATGGTGAAAATGTCGATTATTGTCGAATGGTAGTCTACTACATCTGTCATGATTTCCTGTCATTTTGGTTTTCCTTGATTCTTTTAGGTTTTTTTTTCTAGTTTTTCTAGTTTTTGTTAGCAGTTATAAAACTGCTTTTTCTTTTGATTATTTTTTCAACTTTTCAGTTTTGGTACCATTTTAGTTAGGCACCGTTTACCAATTTCTGAAATACTATGCCATGTAATGTTCTCAATCGAATTGATCCATTGGCATTGATTTCTTCGACAATGCAAGGTCCAATCCATTATGTGTGTAACTTTTTAGGTTTTCCTTTCACTCGACTATTGTATAGTAACGCAAGGTCTCTGATCGACAAATTCTTATTTTTGATGTTTCGTTCATGCCAAGACTTATTTTGTTGCTTTTCAATTTCTTGGTGTTGTATAACAAGCAATCGGTGTTCTTATAGTTTGGCTAATTCCATTAGTCGTTCCTTTATTGCTTATTTGACATTGATATGCAAGATGTCGGCTATCACTGGTGTCTGTTGTCAGAAATGTAAGGGAATGGATGCTTCTTGGTCGTAGACTAGTCAAAAGGGTCTTTGGTCTGTCGAACATTTATATGACGTTATGTACACCCATAATACTACAGGGATTTTCTTTCCCCAGTCATATTTGTTGGCATTACATATTTTTACTAGACCCCTTGTCAACGTTTTGTTGAATTCCCCTATCCCCCCCTTCGAATGAGGGTGATAGGTTGTGCATCGTCGGTGGTGAATTTTAAACTGTTCTATTTGTGCTGTGATTGTTTTATTGATGAAGTGTGAACCTTGGTCACTAATTAAAGTTAGAGGGAAGCCAAACCCAATGATAATATTTTCATATATGAATTTAGCAGCTACCTCACTAGAACAGGTGTTGACAGGTTCTACTGCCGCCCATTTAGTTACATATTCTACTGTTGTTATGATATAACTTGCACTTGTTATTTTTGTTGGGGTAGGTAATGGAACTATAAATTCAATAGCCCATATTTCGAATGTGAGGCTTGGGTTTACTGATATTAAAGGAATCTTTATACTAGGTAGTGATTGACCTAAACGTTCACAATGATCCCATTTTTCGATAATTTTTTACAGTGTTTGTACAGTGTTGGCCACCACTGTCTTGATTGTTTGATTTTCATGGAAGTTGTATACAACTGAAAGTGTCCTCCCATTGGTGCATAGTGTGCTTCATGCATAATGTTTTCTCATTCATGTTCTAATACACATCGACGAAGCACTTCATCCAAACCAATTTTATATAAGAATCCATTAATGAGACTATATGGTGCATATTTCATGGCTAAAATTTGTTTCTTTACCGTACTCATTCCATTTGGTTCTGATCCATTCTCCAAGAATTGTGCTAGTTCTTATAATTCTATACAGACAACTTCTATTCGAAATAAGTGTGCATCTGACAGGTTAGCTTCGACTCCTATTGTCTCCTCCCCTGTGTCGATTCTCGACAAGTGGTCAGGTGTGGCATTCAATTGACCTGGTCGAACTACTACTTCAAATTCAAATTCTTGGAATAGTAATAGCTAATGACAGATTCTCCCGTGGTGCAAGTGTTTGTTGACGAGGTATTTTAATGCTTGGTGATCAGTATAGAATATGAATGGGTTAGCTAGTAGGGAATGTCGATACTTTTGAAGTGTAAAGACCATACCTAATGCCTCCCTTTCTGTCGTTGAGTAATTGTGTTCTTCCTTGTTTAATTTCATGCTGTTGTATATGATTGGATAATCCATTCTGTCTTCCCCAGGTTGTGTCAGAATTGCACCTATTGCTAGGCCTGAAGCATCTATATGCACATGGAATTTGATTGACCAGTTTGGAAATATGTATCACATTCCTTTTAATGTGTCGAAATATGTATCACATTCTTCTGTCTAGTTCAACTCCTGATCTTCTCATAAGAATTCTTCCAATGGGTAAATCATATCTGAGTAGTGTCAAATGAATTTTCTGTAATACCCTGTATGACCCAACCATACTCTAACCTGTTTTCAATTAACCAGTGGTTTTAAGTCGAGGATAATTTTTACTTTAGCAAATTCGACCTTGATACCTTCTTTGCATACGATATGTTCTAGTAGGATTCCTATAGGGTTTAAGAATATGCACTTTTTATATTGAGGGATAACTGAATATGTCATCATCATTCTAGCATAGGAATTACCCATTTACAATGGTACTTTAGCATGGAATAGTTTTTCCAATCATCAAAGTATACTTCCATTATTTTATAAGTGTATTCTTGAAATGTTTTCACAACTATTCTTGAAAACACTGTAGGTGCGTCCTTGAGACCAAATGGCATCATTTTGTAAGAAAATGAGCCAAATTCACTTACAGATGTTTTATTTTGCTGATCTTCCTTGGCTATCGACACTTGATTATATCATGAGAATCCATTTGTAAATGAGTAGCATTTATTTCCTGCAACTTCATTTAAGATCTCATCGGTGTATGGAGTCGGAAATGGATTTGTTAGGGTAACCTTATTTAACTCTCAGAAGTCAACACAGATTCGTAGTTTTTTTGGGTCGTTCTTTCTTGGTTGGATGACCATTGGGCTTGCCCATTTCGACTGGTCTATGGGATAAATAATTCCAGCTGACAACATATTTTTTATCTCTTTTTTAACTAGTTCTTTTTATTTGTGATCCAACTTGTAAGGTTTTTTCTTGACAGGTCAGGCATCAGGATTGATGTCTATATACATCTCGTCCATTTCTGGTACTAATCCTTTTAAGTTTTTGTAATCTTGTGCAAATACATCTTGGAATTCTTTTAATAATTGGACTATTTATGTGGTTTGTTATTCTCTCCAATAATCGCCAATTTTCACCATTTTCAGTCTATTATCATTAGAAATGTCGATTTCTTTAGTTTTTACTTCTGCATCCATCCATTATGGTGCTTTAATTTCATTAATTTGTTGACTACCTTCTTTGAACTATAAAAATGTTGCTGGAAAGTTTGCTTTCTTCATTCAGTTGGTGTCGTCTTTATCGGTTGACTCAATTTTGAATATCGTTTTAACTGGCTTGATCATTTCTGGGTGATCGGTCTTCCCTTCAAAGCTTCTCCCATATGTATGTTCATTTTCTAATTAGATTCTTGTCGACTGTGGTATTTTGTTGGATCAAATGTTATGGCATGCTGAAATTGGTTGGATTTTATTTTGTGTCGACCTATTAGTAGTCGAATGTATAAATGTTTTTATTTGTTTAGTAGCTTCGACTAATTTTTCATTTTCTGGTATAAAGCTAAAGTACTTAATGAAATTTCCTCTAAGTTCATTCCATAGGAATTTTTCGCCTCCTTCTTCTTCCATTTTATACCATTCATTAGGCAAGTCATCTAAGGTCAAGCGAAACAGGTGTGGCCATATACATTCATCTTTGTAACCAAGTCTTCTCCATTCTTTTTCACATATTCTTATATGATTTTATGGATCTTACCCTTGGGTGAAGACAGGTATTTATGCATGTTTTGTTAGCTTCCTTTCTCTGAACCTTTCTATGAAGAAAGTTGAACCTGTTGTCCATGTTTGCAGTCTTGACTAATGGGTGTCCGAGGATCGAGCATCTTGTCCTGTAAACGTTTCGACCAGGCTTTGAATTCAACCATGTTCCCCAATGTTCTTAAAGACTTGTTCTACATGGATAACTGGTGATTCTCTCTATTTATACTGAAGACTCTTTTTATTATCTATTTTTATTGGTGCTAAAGAGGGATATTCCCTTATTATTTTCTCAAATATTTTTGGAATAGTCGATATAGAGAAGCATTGAGTTGGTTTCTTCTGGATGGCTTGAATTGTCCAGTAACTCCTTGCTTGTGTTTCATAATTTTCAATTTCCCAATCATACAATTATGCATCTGACTTATATCCAACTAAGTCCTGGTTCCCTAGATGAAGTTCTTAATAATTATTAGGTTCAGTATAATCTTCATTGTTTTGAATCTCGTAAAGTTGTCGAACATCGACTTCTTCATCAATAGGTTTAGTCCAAGGTTCTCCTTGTGAAGGGTGAATGGGGAAAATCACTTTCTATCCATTTCCTTTTAGTTTTATCCTTTCTTTTTCCAATGATATAGATGCTTTCATTTTTCATCCCCATGGGCATCCTTCCAGGGCTAGGAAGGAGATGGATCCTTCCTTAGGGTTGATGATCTCGAAATCGACTTTTCTCGAAATACCTTTTATTGTTGTATTGACATTTCTGCAAACCCCAATTGGTTCAATCATTCCTTGGTCAAGCAATTTTACATATATGCCTGATTCATTCAATCAAGGACTACCCAACGGTTCCCATGTATCTCTCATCATGATATTCACTTGGGATCCAAAGTCGAGAATGACTTGTCGAACATGGTATCCTTCTATATCGAGATCAACAAGTGGGTTAGCATCATTCTTATATTTTTATTTAAGATGCATATACTCTTAGTCTGTTTATTTGTGTCATTTTTGTTTTTAATATTGTGTAGTGTGTCAATGAAATGTGCCACTGACTTATCTTTATGTATTAGGTTTAATAGTTCGTGAAGTATGTTCTGTAAATTGTCATCAACATCTTCTTGTCTAACAAATTATTGAAACATGATTGATGCATCTTATAAAATTGTTTTTGCTTTATATTGTTAGAATATTCATTTTTATATTTAATCTTTCTGATTCTTGGATTGTCACTTCCAATTTCCATTCCTTGTCTCGTTACTATGTGTAGGTTCTTTGTGCAAATTATATCACTTTTTTTAACACAAGACAAGGCATTAACATTCTTCCTTTTATTAATTTTGTCAAGTATGGTGGGACAATATTCGAATGAGTGCTCACCCACACCATAGCTAGTACAAAATTTTAGGTTGGTTTTGTCTTTATATGGACAATCTGCATATCGGTGTCTTCACTATAGAATGTGAAGCATTGAATCGGTCATCGTGGTCGATTATTAATATTTCTAGAGAATCTCCATCGACCTCCAAATCCTTCGCTACGTTTGTCGAACCAACGTTCGTATCTACGGCCTTCATATTGTCGATTGTTTGGTACATTTTGTTCATTTGAGGTATTATCATTGTTCTGGGCCACAACGTTTGTTTGGAAGACTGCCTGATAGTTTTGTGGATTGTTAAGGTTCATGTGGAAGTCAGTTGTTGCGTGACTCTTAACTTCACAGATCGCACACCACGAAGCTTTCCCATTCTTCATGTTGTATGGACAATCCTTCATCTTATGGTCTCCATGCTCCTAACAGATATCACAGAAACATTTTGTCTAAACAAAATGAACATCTTGTCAGCTTAAATCCTGTCGACAATTATCTTTGGTATGGTCGGCTATAGAACATTTTTTCCACCAAATATCCTGACCCTTGAGGTTCAGTTCTCTCAAATATTTTTTGCATTATTTCCAATTGTTCTTCAATTATTGTGTCGAAAGCAGGGTATGTTGGGTAGTCCTCATCCATCTCGACCCACTGAGCTTTTTTCAGTGCTTCTTCATACGTTTTAAATGTATCTAGACTTATATGTCCTTAGATCATTTGGGAGAGTCCTGCAAGGAACCATTGAATCAATAATTTTTCATTAATAACATAGTCTATTTGGATCAAGAGGTATTTCCACCTTTTCTCATAGTCTCGGATGGATTCTACCGGTTTTTGAACTATAGCCTTAAGTTTTTTCACTGCGAGATGCTTTGCATCTGGTGTTTTGAAGAAGGAAAGAAATTGTTGGTTGATCTCTATTTTAGTTGCATTAGGTGTTATTTCGATATAATTCATATACCAAGTTAATGCTCTTTTCCATAGCACAACTTCGAACTGCGCCATTTGTTTACCTTCATTTGTAAGTTGATTTCCCTCCCATGTCGATTCGCAGACGAACCAATGTCGCCTGGGATCTTCATCACCCTCATAGAGGGGAATGTGTGTTGAACTATGCCCCATGTTGGTGTCGGTTTCTCCTTTGAGAGGTGGAGGTGTTGGGGGTAGTGGTATATTCTATGTATATCTTTGTCTGCAGCTAGTCTCGACAAAAAAATCATTTTCTTCATATGTTTTGGTTTTCGGTTCTATTTTGACAACTTGTTGATCAAGTTCGTCTTCTTTTGTCGATGTCCAGTTGCACTGATGTGCTCATGAATCCGATTGGTTGATGTTTTCTAAAGCTATGTTTGGTAGGGGGGGTGCTCCTTCATGTCCAATGTAGAGTAAATGAATTCTTCGGTTGGAAGGGTACACCTGAAGTGTAACCTAATTTCCTTCCTTCATCTCACAGATCACTAAATTATTGTCATCATTTACTTCATCATTTAGTCGGCTCCATATACCGAACTCACCAGATCTTAGGCTCAGGTCCTCCTCGCCAATGGTCTGCATTTGTGTACTAGGATTTTTTGGAGACAGAGGTCTTACCTCCTGGGGTATTTCAAGTTGAAAAGCTTCTTGCTTCTCTATCCACAAATCTTTTTCCATTGGCGATGCCTCTTCATCAATGCCTTCTTCCTGTCGGTCATGACCTGAGTGCGGGAGATTTTCCTCATGCTCTGTCACCCTAGAAACCATTCTTCTTTGGAGCACTATAGCTTGCTCTCATATATCTTCCCTTCTTTTCTGCCTCTTCTCCCTTTCTATATTTTGTAGGTCTAATGCACCTTTATGAGTCACTGTCTGCTCAATTTCCTTCTTAGGTCAAATTTTCATTGCTCATGGTGGTATTTTCTTAGGTCAACTAGAATCCTTCTACTATGTCCCTGACACATGAACAAATATCCCCCCATAGCCTACCTGATGCTTTAGTAAGCCCAGATATTTTCGTCTATCTGTTAAGAAAATACTCCCACTCCCTTTCTGCAATAAATATTTCCCACGCCTTCTGCTTTTCTGCCCAATTAGTGTTTGTAGGTGGTTTGATGAGTGATGGTCAAGGTTCTACTATATGACCTACTCCTCTATCGATTAGAAATTTGAAAAATAGGGTCAGTATAGAATGAAGAAATTTCTCAGTAAATTCAGTATATAATATTTTTTCAATACTTTCAACTGAAACTCTCTCCTCTACTGCTTGTTCTTGACAGAATTTGTCTGCAATTTTCTCAAACCACTCTGACAGGTTCATTCTTCCTCCTCAAATCAGTTTCTGCAGTAATTCTTGGTCTTTAGTTCCTTCTGGCTTCATCTAATAGTTTTTTCAATGACTAGGGCACCGATTCTACAAATTTCTCATGGGTTTCGGTGAAGAATTTCTCCTCTGAGAAATGGTCAATATGTTTCTTCTCGCATAATTATTCAAGTAGTTTGTGATCTTATGCTCCCATCACTTCTTAATCTCTTTCTGATATCATTTACGTATGGTCATGTCATCCATATATGTACTACGGTAACGAAACCCATGTTGTAATCTTACAGATGACATAAGCATTAGAGGAAATTTGAGGTCTAAAATGGGCCTCTTAAGGAAAAAAAAAAATTATAGTTAAAATAATAGAATAATAGCTATTAATTTTGGAGGAAGAATGAAAAAAATACTTTTTTTGTTCGTATTTTCGACATATCTCCCTGTGGTTTTACTCACATTCCGAGCGAGAGAGCTCATTGGATGTGGAATTTAATTTTGCATCCAACAAATACCCACACTGCATACTTCTGATGAACCCATCTACCCCAAAAATAAGAAATACTTGAAAAAATGTGATAATGATGTCATCATCACGTTTTTTCAGATATTTCTTATTTTTGGGGTAGCAGGGTCCGTCAAAAGTATGAAATGTGGGTACTCGTTGGATTCAGAATTAAATTCCACATCCAATGAGCTCTCCCACTCGGAATTTGAGTGAAAACACAGGGAGATATGTAAAAAATACGAACAAAAAAAGTAGTTTTCTTTTATGACAAATATGTCACTGAACCATTATGGTTGACTCATTTTATTGAAATTCTATTGGTTCCTGAATTCCAACTCACAAAATTTATTGTTGGCACGTTTTCTTATAAGGCCCATTTTAGACCCCAAATTTCCTCTAATGGTTACCAATAATACACATAAATAATCATATAAACATACAGAGATAATAGACAAGAACATATAGTAGAATAACATATTATATTATAGAATCAGATGAGGGTCCATACATATACAAACATGAACCAACTTCTTAACTGGCTCAACAACCTATTATTTATGATTACAAAATGGTTATGGGTAACTACTTGTCGGTTTAGTCAACCGACACGACCTTTGGAAGACGACCTAATCTTTGATTAGTAGGCTAACTAGTCTAGTCGGCTCACCAACTAGCTCCTCCAACACATGCTCATCTTCTCACAGAACTAGTAAAGTCGGAGAAATTCTGCATCTTCCTAGGCACTTGCTCCTAAAACTTGGGGCTGATTTTACCACTCATTTTTTGATGTTCAATTCTGACATATATCAGGTTCTTGGGTGTTCCTCACATGGTTTGAATTCTAAAGAAATTTTACTCTCTCTTAAGTTGTTTTCAGCTGCTCTACATGGGTCCAGTTTTCACCGTGCAGCTGTTTATATTTTTTATTCAGTTGAGTACATTTTTTTTCTTCCAAATAGGAATATTCCTCTAGACATAAGCATGTTGTTTGGATTTATGGGTTCACCTGCACAGAAGAACCAAGATACTACTGCTGCATAGTAGCATAATTTTTTTTTACAAATATGCTTCTTTTTTTTGGGGGGGGGGGGGATTCCCATGAGGTTTTCCCTTGTTTCCTTGGTTGTATTAATCATCATTAAATATTTTAGATTGTATTTGGGTGACCTATGGGCTTGTTACCAGGTCCCACAGTTGTCCAAGTTAGGATTCATGGGGGGTGTTAGGATTATTAATCCTCCCTTGACCATATTGTCTATTAGATTAATTTTGCATAACTTAGGAACCTTAATTAATTAATTGGGTCCACTAGTACAATTGGGTCCACTTGGACTAATGGGGCCACATGTACCGGTCACTGGAGTGTGGGGAACACTGCTAGAGGTTAACTACCACTTAATGCATGTGCATGCATAAGTTTGGGTGCCTCCTAGACCAATCCCTACATTTTAGAAGCCACTAGGAGTCCCAAAACCAACCTACTTCAGTTAGTTTGATTTATTACTAGTTATTCTTAGTTATCCCCCAGTTACTTTCATTTATTTCACAAACAGTTAAGTAGCACATGTCTTACATGGATAATGCATGGATGCATGTGGATTAGCCATTTTTGCCCACATACCACACTGAGTTTCACTGGGTTAACTATTCATCACTATTTGTTTGAGTTGTTGGACATCTGGGAGTTGATCTATTGGACTGCAATATTCACTGAGAGACCATGAGTTAGATATTTGGTTAAATCCAGACATATCCACTTGGGAGATTTGAATTCATATTCCATGCATTCAAATTATTTCCAATGTAAACTATTGTAACACCGGATATTATTATTGTGAATGATACTATAAATTCCTGAGAAATACTTGTTTGTTTCCTGTGTTGTTTTTTTTTTTTCAATTTGTATCTTCATTCTCCATTTAATGCAAACATTATTAGAACTATCTGTTTGAATATCTAAATGGAATTCAAATTCTAATATACTGATTTTGTTTCGGTGATTGCAGGATGTAGAGGGATAAGGATACTCTAGAGGAGCCAACCCCTAGCACTTGTTGTAGTATTCCAAGGTAATCTCTCTTTAGAAAAATATTCAGTTTTCAATTGTTTTGTTCTACTCAACATGAAAACTAACCGAAGTTTGCATGGCTGTAGGTTGAAAGAACCGGAGAGTGAGGCGATAGGGTCATCTCCTCCTAGGCCTATGTTTCCAAATGCCCAGGTAAATTTTATGACTCTTCCCTGGTTTATATTTTAGTTTTTATTAAATATTTGGACCCATACTGACCCAACCATGTCGTGGTTGTAGTTCATGCTAGGAAGAGGTCATGAGGCTACAAATGGTAGCCACATCAAATTAGAAGATAAGTGGTTTTTGGTTTTTAATTCATAAATGAATTTATAAAACCCTTCTTAGGTTGGTGCTTAACATGACACTGTAATATAATGTGATGTTTAGTCTATACCCTGGCAGGGTTTAGGCTCCGTTGATGGGCCTTATTCCCATACTATTTAACATTGATGTTTATTTTACTATGGAATCCATCATAGATGGTCTAACAAACACTCTTTAATATATATATATATA
>LPNX010446799.1:260206-282715 GCA_001517045.1 Pseudotsuga menziesii
TATATATATACATGTTTTTTAAACCAATCGATTTCCATCATCGATGGTATTACCATCGTGAGTAATGCAACATTGTTTTATAGTTTGTAGATACAACCCGTATGGTTCTCCCAGCCATTCCCTCTGCAATGCATTGAGTATCTAGTAGTGTTTTTATTAAAATATACCTTAATGAAAACATTCTAGTGTTTAAGCCTGTGCAATATTTGTTTTGAATCACGACATCTATCCTTGATACTCTTATGACCCTGAAGATAATGATTAATATATTAAATGTTGTTTGTTTGGTAATATTATGGTGATGATTCCCATCTGTATCATGGAATTAAACTTTGTGTAAATTGATGGTAGCCATTAAATGGGATTACATTCATATTATACATGTTCTTGTTGCTTGTAATATTTATTATACAATATGACTATTTACAATATGAATCTCATGTTTGTAATGTGGTGGTGGCCATTTGACATGGGATTACAACCATAAGGTTTTTAAATAATAATTAAGTACTGTGATATGTAATATAGTTTGATGGTTATACTTGAAATTCTATTTGCATGTGGTTTAGCTTTCTTTATCAGTATATTATAATTGATTTAATCCCCACAATTTATGTACTGTAGTTTAGCATCTGAAAGTATCTTTTAGCATTTAAACATGTGATTTGATTTGGATTCTTTTTACTATACTTGGACAGACTTGGTGGTCATCGCAATGCTTATAACCTTCTTCTTGATTTATTTTTCCTATGTATTTTATTGGAAATAATATCCCTATATTCTTGCTAAGTTGATTAAGGGATCTGTATAGGCGTTAATTTGATTATTTTTGTAGATATGTACTTATGATAGAAGCATTGTACTTCATGATGAGTTATGTAAACCTATTCAATTCGAATACTTTAATTGGAATTCTATGAGTTATATAATGTTAATATTATTAAAGTAAAGTACTTTTGTAATGATTAAATAACACAAATCTATAATATAAACAAAATATTATATCCTAATACTTCTATTTGTATAGGAAATGGATGATAGTCTATCTGTATATACTTATAAGTTTTTAGGGAAAACTTACAATGGTTTAAATATAATAACAGTAGATGATTTCTAAGAGGATTAGAGATCCATACTACATTCAGTTTCGTAAATACAGACTCAGGAAGAGTTTTTGGAAATAAATAGTCCAGTTTAGAAATACATGATACTAATTAGAAATAGACGATTCAATCTATTTATGTGCAGAATACAAATTTCGAAAGGAATCAAAATTTTGAACATTTAAGCATGGCATCATTAGGCTAGCTGATACAGACTAGGTTCTTCTTTCATATTATTCAGATCTAGAAGTTAAAATACATTATACAAACATTTAAACATAAATTATGAACCTAGCACCAACACTGGGAAAACAAAGTGGAGAAGTTGTTCCTCCCAACCAACTCCCAGAGTATCCAAGTTACTTGCTCCAGAACCCCTGAGCTTATTCCTTGAACCACAAGAGAAAAATCCTTCAATACACCATCTCTTGCATTCACATATTTAATCCCCTTCCAATGCTATCCTCCTGCTTCTCATGACATACTTATATCTAGTATTTTTCACAGGACTTGGTCATTTATGAGCCTCCTCTTTAGCACTCAACTAGGAGTTGTCACCCGATTTTCGAAGATGATTCCTCCTGGATCTTGAGTTCTCACTTAGTGGCCTCAGCCACATTTATTTTCCTCTTGTGGGTTAGCAAACACTCTTTAATAACGATATCCACATTTCCCCCCCTTCAACGTATTTTATTAAATAAAAATATTTTATTACAAAATGTTTTACTATTTTTTGTGTCAAAAATAATAAAATAATAATTAAAGTATTTTTTTTCCAGCTAGATTAATAATAAATTATTAATTCAAAATGTATTACATACACCTTCCCTTAAAGGATAACACTGTCCGCGGTGTTATAATTTTTTTTTTATTCTTCCATTTCATCCTCTTGGAATAAGTCTAGATATTCCTTCCGCATATTACTTTCCAGCTCTCAAGTAGCTTCTTCTTAACTAAGGTGCTTCCATTGCAACTTGACTTTGTCTGATGGTATGGTTCTAGAGTAAAAGCCCTCTCTTGTCGATAATGTCATTCGGTACCACTTGAAACTCTCCTTTGGGTTCCACCTGGATTACATTCCAATCAATCACATGAGAAACATAATGAACATATATTTTTAATATAGAAACGTGAAACACATTATGCACACTAATATTGTGTGGTAGTGCCAACTAGTATGACATTGGCCCTACTTTAGCTAAAATTTCATGTCTCGCAATACCTGGGTCCCAATTTTGAATACTTTCCCAATCTCAAGGAACTTTTCTTTGGATTTACCTTTGTATACACATGATCACCCATGTTGAACTCTCTAGGAGTTATTTTTAAACCATCATAACTTTTCTTCCTATCTTGGGAAACCTTAAAGTTTTGTTGAACCTATTTCATGATTAGTTTCATATATTTTAATAAATCAGGTCCTAACATTAATCTGTCAAATGGACTTCTCCATGAAATTGGAGTACTATACTTGCGCCCATATAATATTTTGAGAGGACTCAATCATGTAGAAACTTGAAAATTATTATTATATGCAAATTCTACTAAGTGTAGGTAGTCTTCCCACTTACCTTGTTTGTCCATGACATACATCCTTAGCATGTCCTCTAAGACTTGATTTAACCTTTAAGTCTTCCCATCCATTTATGGATGATATGCAATACTAAAATTCAATTGTGTTCCTAAACTTTTAAAAAAATCTTTCCAGAAGTTACCTGTAAAATTTTCATCTCTATCTCAGACTATTACTTTCGGTATACCATGTAACCTAAATATATCCTTCATGAAAATATATGCAATGTCAAAAAATTTATAGGTAGATTTAACATCAATAAAATGAGAAGCCTTACTTAATTTGTGGACTACGACCATGATTGAATCATGTCAGAAATTATTTTCTAGGCCTATTATAAAATCCATACTAATTGTTTCCCATTTCCATTCCAGATTGGGCAGTGGCTGCAACAATCCAGATGGATGTTGATGTTTCGCCTTAAATAGATGACAACTGGAATTCAAGACAATGAGCTAAGTATTCTGCCACTTCTTTCATCATGATTGGCCATAAGAAATCCTTTTTGATCATGGTGATCATTTTTCAGTATCTACGATGCCCCGAATACAGTTTTTATGGAGCTCATTCATAACTATAATTTTAATTTTTGTTATGTTTGGTATGTACAACCAATTTTTATGCAACAATAGTCCTTGTTTATTTAGGATAAAATCTATTTCTACTTGGTTTTGTCCATTTTTAGCAGTCTTTTATTGAAAAATATGATATTCCCTATCAGAATTCTCAGCACTTAGGATATAATTTTCCAGATTAAATTCATAGTTGTAGCTTGCAAATAGTAAATTCGCAGGATGACTTAGAGCATCTACCACTTTGTTTTCTTTCCCTCTTATGTGTTTGATTTTGAACTCATATTCGCTTAAAAAGGACAGTGATCTTGCTTGTCTCACATTCAAATTTTGTTGATCAAATAATTTTTTAATGCTTATGTTATCAGAGATAAGTAGAAATTAACTTCGAATGATCCAGATGGAGATCAGTGGCCACCCACCTATTCCACTGGCTCAAAAGAATTGTCCATTGTGGCAGTTTACTAGTTATTTTTCTAGAGTTTTTCGGGTCCTAAACTTCTAGGGCCGCTTTGAGGCCCTAAACGATGTTTTTTGTAGCTTCGGGGCCAAATGGTTTTCATTGGCATGCATTTTGTTGACCAAAAGTTGTAAATATTAGACATACCTTTCCAACGAGCTATCGAACGCCCAAATCGAAGATCTTATGCAAAATTTATGACCCCAGGAAGTTGATTGTTCAACTTACCACCTTGGGGCCACAAACTTTATGACGGTTCATCTTCTAGGGTTATGTTTTGGAATTTTGGGGTTCTCACCTCAATATTATTATAAATAGGCCACTTTGGCCTCTTTTTTATTCATCTTGGCACAGATGAGCATAGTAGCCACATCTCTTCTAAGAGATAGCTACCACCATTCTAGCAATTGTATTACAGTCTGTTCTATTTCTGCAATTTAATAGAATATTTGTTTACTATATCTATGTTATCTTTGCAAAATGTTTGTGATTATGATTCTGTATATGTTCTTTCATTTTGTTCATGCATAAATTCAGATCATCCAATTAGGTAATGTCGCCACATTTTTAAAGCGTGAATTATGGAATCTAGTTCTAAATCATGTGTCGCATAGTTTTTCTCATGTTTTTTTAATTTTATAGATTCATATGCCACGACATAGTTTTCTTGTAATAAAAATCTGCATGTCCCTTCCTTGCAAGCGTCGGTACATATGATATTTTTCTTGTAATAAAACTCTGCCTATCCCTTCTGTTAAATTTTCATATGCTTAGCTAAGACATCAGTATATCATTTCATAAAAGCATATAAAACAAGATCACTAAAAGAAACAGTATCACAAGAACAACACAGATTTATCCTGGGAAAACCCTAAAGGGAAAAACCCAGCAAAAGCTTCCTCAATATAGATACCCCAAAAGGGAAAAAGGTAAAACCAACAAGGAGATCAAAAACCTGATTCTCCTCCTTCTCCAGCAACTTCTCTCCTCCACAAGTGCGCTATTCCAAGTGAGTGTGTGTGTCTCAAATGAGGAGCACTACACCTCTATTTATATTCATCCGTTTACTTAAAGTTTACTCAATTAACATGTCGGCTTAAGTTAACTCATGTAGGCTCGAGTTACACATGTAGGCTCAAGTAACCACACTGGGGTGCTGATGACCCACCTTTACAATTAGAGGGGACTACCTCATGACTCTTATTAGTTCTTCTGATTAGGAGCATCGGGGTATAATGTAATACAAGTGGTTCTCTCGGTTGGACCAGCGGGGACCACAAAAGATACATAAAGAATATTCTTCGAAGTTACAATATTTCAACACTCCCCCTTAACGAGAAGGGTATTCTACATCAACAACAACAAGAGTAGAGATAGCAGACATCATCAACATCACCAGGGTAAGACATCTATAAATCATTGGAAGCTTTTCAACATCATGTAGTCTTCATCTTCAATCTTTAGTATTCATCATGAACAACATCTTCAGCATTTTGATCTTTCAATTTGCAGCGACATATTCAGCACTTGGACCTTTTGATCAGCAACATCTTCAGCACTTTGACTAGTTTGATCAGCAACAACATCTTCAGCATTTTGATCTTTCAATTAGCAACAACATCTTCAGCACTTGGACCTTTCGATCAGCAACATCTTCAGCATTTTGACTTTTCGATCAACAACAACATCTTCAGCACCTTGACCTTTCGATCAGCAGCAACATCATCATCATCATATTCTGATCTGTCGATCATAATCATCATCACATTCTGATCTTTCGATTAGAAACATCATCATCATACTCTGATCTTTTGATCATAAACATCATCAACATACTCTGATCTTTCAATCAGAAGCATCATCATCATACTCTGATCTTTTGATCAGAAACATAATCATCATACTCTGATCTTTCGATCAGAAACATCATAATCATAGTGCATCATCATCATACTCTGATCTTTTAGATTAGTATGTCATCATCATCATACTCTGATCTTTCGATTAGTACATCATCATCATCATACTCTGATCTTTCGATCAGTACGTCATCATCATCATACTCTGATATTTCGATCAGTACGGCATCATCATCATTAGCAACAACCTGCAATCCACAAATCAAAGACAAAAAGTCTTTTGGATCACTTTTGGACTTAAAGTCCAGGGATGATACAATCCCACCACATTCTCAACAACCGAAGTTACCGTATTGATTACGGGAGAATCAGTCCCTATCACTTTAGGACTAAGTCCAAGGATGATGCAATCCTACCACATTCTCGACGACCGAAGTCACTGGATACAATTACAAGATAATCACTCCCTATCACTTTAGGACTTGAGTCCAAGGATGATGTAATCCTACCACATTCTCGACGACCGAAGTCACCGGATATAATTACGGGATAATCACTCCCTATCACTTTAGGACTTGAGTCCAAGGATGATGCAATCCTACCACATTCTCGACGACCGAAGTCACCGGATACAATTACAGGATAATCAATCCCTATCACTTTAGGACTTGACACCAAGGATGATGCAATCCTACCACATTCTCGACGACCGAAGTCACCGGATACAATTATGGGATAATCACTCCCTATCACTTTAGGACTATGTCCAAGGATGATGCAATCCTACCACATTATCAAGGACCGAAGCCACCGGATCTATTATGGACAGATGTCCCAGGATGATACAATCCCTCTTCATTCTCGAAGATCGAGGTCTCCGGATCACTTTAGGTAAGGTTCCCAAGGATGATACAATCCCATCACGTTCTCGATGACCGAGGTCACCGGATCTATTATGGACAGATGTCCCGGGATGATACAATCCCATCACGTTCTCGATGACCGAGGTCACCGGATCTATTATGGACAGATGTCCCGGGATGATACAATCCCTCTTCATTCTCGAAGACTGAGGTCTCTGGATCACTTTAGGGAAAATGCCTAGGGATGATACAATCCCACTACAACATCACTACTCCCCTTTTCGAGGAAGGTCTTTCTGAACAACACCAAGCTTGTCTCGAAAGTGTTCGAACTCTACTCGAGGTAGAGCCTTCGTTAGTACATCATCATCCAAACCATCATCATCCACATTTTCAATATCTGAATACTGATCTATCACCATCTGTATCTCCAGTATGTGAATACTAAAAGCATCATCATCTATATCTTCAGTATAGAAATACTGAAATCATCATCATCTCTATATTTAGTATAGAAATACGAAATCACAATCATCTATATCTACAGTATGTAAATACTGAAATATCATCTATATCTTCAGTATGGGAATACTGAAAAACATCATCATCTATATCTTCAATATGGGAATACTGAAACATCATCATCTCTACATTCAGTATAGAAATACTAAATCACCATCATCTGCATCTATAGTATCATTATCTTCATCTTATCTTGTATGTAGGAATACTAGATTTCTACATGTTACGTGGAACACAGGGTTCTTTGTCATCACAACTGCGGTTATCACATAGAATCATTGTTGTGTCCATCTTCAGGTCAAAGAGACCTGATATCAGCTTCTAAAGCCATATGGCTTCACAACTTAGTAGAGCAATATGCTATGTATTCTGCTTCAATTGTGCTAAGAGAAACACTGGATTGTTTCCTGCTAAACCATGAACTCATAGCAGACCTCAAACAAAAGCATATACCTGATGTGCTTTTCCTGTCTAAGATACTTCCAGCCGAATCTGCATCTGTGTAGCCATACAATCTATACTCATGGCTACCATGATATTATAGACCAAAGTCTATAGTCCCTTTCAGATATCTCATCACATGTTTTGCAGCTACTAGGTGAACCGGTCTTGGTTGAACAAGTACATCAATGACCCAATAATCTATCTGTAGTGAGTCACAACCACTAACTCTAATGATTCATCAGCTAACAGCTTCAGGTTGGAGTCCATGGGTGTGGCCATGACTTTGCATCTCTACAACATACTTTCCGTGGTTGAGAAAGATTCCTTCTGAACTTTGCTATACTTCCAGACCTAGGAAATAATGCATTAACCCAAGGTTTTTCATCTCAAATTCTTTTGTTAGTTTCTTCTTGCTTTCCATGATATGTTTCTCATTCCCTGTCAAGAATAAGTCATCCACATATAGTAATAGAATGATAGGTACAAATTTTTCAACCTTGTAGGAAAGGTTATGATCGACTTTATTTTTGGCAAAGCCCATGCTCATCAGGCAACTATCTATTCTTTCATATCAAGTTCTGGGAGCTTGCTTCAGGCCATAGAGGGCCTTCTTCAACTTGCATACTTGATTCCCTCTGTCTTCAACTTCAAATCCTCATGACTATTCGATGTAAAACTCTTCGTCAATCATACCATTAAGGAAGTCTTGTCTTTACTTCATCATGGAAGAAACTACCATGATAGTTTTGAAGGAATTGTACCTTGCTTCCTGGAGAAAGTGTCTCTTCAGAATTAATTCCCTCTTTCTGATAGAGACCTCTAGCCACAACTCTTACCTTACTTCTATCAGCAACATATCTTATCTTGCAAATCCATTTGGAAGATACCACATTTTTGCTTTCCAGTTTGAGTACTATATCCCAAACATCATTCTAGTATCACAACATCTTCTATGAGTTTGTCTTCTCAGGTCATCAACATATCCTAGTCTTCTGCAATCAACCTTGAAGTTTGGAACCCACTTTACTCTTGGTAGAGTCTCAATCCATCACAAAGCTATCCATCATGTCGTACCATGTCAAACTCAGATATAATTTTCTGTAGTCACTCCCCCTGAAGTGGAGTATCATCTTCCCTCTTCATTCTGTACAGATGGTTATATGCTTGATATATACTGGTAAATAGAGTATGTCATGTCATAGTCTATTCTTTCTGGAGAGAATCATGAACCTTGCTTTGTACACTTGTTCCATCATATCGTATACATCATTCCCCATGATCAATTGTTATTCTTTGATCATAGCTTCTTTCATAGCATTCTTTTCTTCATCTTGAGTTATCTCTTGTACCCATGGTGGTCTTCATCCTTCAAGGTGGATCTACCACTCTCTGAAGGTGGTGTCTCTGACCCTGGGAGCCTTAGATTCATGTTTATTGCAGTGGATCTTGAATTGTCATCACTTGTTCTTCGGAACAAGCCTCATCCTTCTTTTCTTGTAGGAGGTTGTTCATGACCTTTCCTGCAACTCAAATGCACCAGTTGCATGGTTAGAGCTATTTTATAAAACATATGCATAACGACAAATGATTATGCATCATGCAATTGTTTAGTCAATACAATATTCATCCATATCTCACATAAACTTTCTAGATGCCTTCCATTTCCACCATGACATTATTGAGATTGTGCACTAATCCAATATGTCAGCAAAAAGGTTTGATAAGAAACAATGGAGAGTTGTATAGAACCATGAGCTACTTACCCATCACATGCATATTAGTAGTTTACAGTCATTAATGCAAACAATCTATCATGCATAACACATCACTGAATATAATCAAATGTATAACAAAACAATATCATGAAATGACAATTGAATACTTATCTTTATTTGTTTCATGGGTATATTCCTTCTTGAGTCTTCAGCTTCATCGTCTTCTTCAACATCGTTTCTTATCCAAATGCTAAGGTGGATAAGAAGTTCTTCAAGAGTTGAGATCTTCATATTTCTCATTGATTGAGGAATATTCTTTGGAAGATGAGAGCTTGGTCTTCAGAGACGAGCTTCTTCTTCTTCCCAAAGTCTGTTGAAAGTAATCACTTCCTTCTGGAACACATTTCTTAAATGAATGAATTCTATGATATTGGGATTCCATTCAAGGTGGCCATCACCACTTCTGCATTCTTCACTTCTTCTATCCCCCCTTGAAGTTTTTCTTTGATTTGAGATATCCTTATGACTGCATGGTCTCTGCATTCTAGATCTTCATATTCTTCAGCTGGTTTCTTAAGGTCATATTCTGATCTATGTTCTTCCCTTCAAATAGCTTGGTCAAGAAATCAACCCTCATCGATGTCTTTAGGGAAGACACTTGTAGTACAATTTGATTCGTAACTGAATCATCAATGGTCTTCTGGGATTTGACCAAGTTCTTCTTGACAAAGGCTTCTAGCCTCATCTCCCTCTGAAACTGGAACCTCTATGCTCATGTAGGTGTCCAATCCATTTTATTCAGAGAGATCATATAATTCTAGGCTTGGAAGTTGTCAACTTCACCAAGCTTATCATCAAGCTGATGTCATAGATCACTTTGAAAAGAGAACCTCAAATGAACATATCAAAGGATTAGATCTTACCGATTTGAGGTGTCTGTCCTGGTTCCGGAGCTGATGGATCTAGGGTTTGTCACAGAAACCCTAATTTCAAAAACTTGGAATATTTCAGATCTGATTGGATAGAAAGATATATCTCTTCAAATGGAGCTGTCCAATGTACTCCATTTCTAAAAACAGTGGAGGGAAGCTCCCGGAACAAGAAGCCCTAATTTTCCAATTTCTCCTGCAGAAATTCCTGTTACTGTTTCTGTGATATCTCCGAAATGTCCACTCCTATATGTCTGAAATTTTGTACTAAGGTAACCTCACATATACCGGATCCACCACCATAGTTTTCATCAGAATTGGTTTTAACATTTTGGATTTATGATCCTTTTCCCAAGGTGACCTGTTACAGGACTGTTCAGAACAACGAAGTTGTACGTCATGCCACGTGTCACTGGTTCATCTTCGGTGTCTGAAATTCGTACCAAATAAATTAAAGTCCATTACATTTTTGGAACATCTTCAAGAATTCCATTTGGACCTCTGTAGCCCAAGATATTGCAATTCTCCCCAGGTTTCCTGTTTAGGGATGAATTCTGGAAGAGGCTGGAACCCTAACTTGGAGAGAACATATCTCCTGGAATACAGTGAATCTGAAGATGAACTTCGGAAACAGTGTTCATCAGGATTTTATCTTCAGCCCCTGCAATTTTTAGCTCCTGATCCTTTGCCAATCTCTGAATATAGTTAATGTTCCAAAACGTAGCAGTTTTAGTATTTAGGGTTTTTCTAGCTCGGGGTCAAACTAGGGTTTGACTTTCTGGGAGATTCACCCAACCAAAATTCTTGATACAGGTCTCTAAAATTTAGTTTTGATGAGGAGAACAATCCTATGCTAGTATCACTCAAAAATTACTCTTCTGTAGAAAGCCCTAATTTCCACATCGAAAATTGAAAATGCTCGGAATCGAATTCCGCTTCGACAGAAGGATGCACCCTTCAAAGGAGAGTCATCCTAGCCTTATTTTGCTGATTGATTGTGGAGACAGAACCAAAAAATAAGAAGCCCTAGCTTCTGTAACTTGTGAAATCTTCCCTATTCAGGTTATCTCTGATACCATGTTAAATTTTCATATGCTTAGCTAAGACATCAGTATATCATTTCATAAAAGCATATAAAACAGGATCACTGAAAGAAACAGTATCACAAGAACAACACAGATTTATCCTAGGAAAACCCTAAAGGGAAAAACCCAGCAAAAGCTTCCTCAATATAGATGCCCCAAAAGGGAAAAAGGTAAAACCAACAAGGAGATCAAAAACCTGATTCTCCTCCTTCTCCAGCAACTTCTCTCCTCCACAAGTGCGCTATTCCAAGTGAGTGTGTGTGTCTCAAATGAGGAGCACTACACCTCTATTTATATTCATCTGTTTACTTAAATTTTACTCAATTAACATGTTGGCTTAAGTTAACTCATGTAGGCTCGAGTTACACATGTAGCTTCAAGTAACCACACTGGGGTGCTGATGACCCACCTTTACAATTAGAGGGGACTACCTCATGACTCTTATTAGTTCTTCCGATTAGGAGCATCGGGGTACAATGTAATACAAGTGGTTCTCCCGGTTGGACCAGCGGGGACCACAAAAGATACATAAAGAATATTCTTCGAAGTTACAATATTTCAACACCTTCCTTGCAAGCATCGGTACATACAAAGAAATCCTTGAATGGACCTACAATCTTTAGGATTGGGGCAATAGTTAATAAATGTTTTAGTTTGTTAAATATTTCCATGCATTTTTCAGTCCATTCAAACTGTTTACCTTTCTTCTATAATGAAGTTATGGGGTAGGCAATCTTAGAAAATTCTTCGATGAACTTCTAGTAGTATCTGCTAATCCCCATAAATGATCTGATGTCGGTTACATTTTTAGGAACTGGCCGTTCAGTGATGGCCTTTATTTTGTCGGGATAGAAAGAGATTACATCCTTATACAATACATGTTTGAGGTATTGAATCTTATCTTTAAAGAAATTGCATTTACTAAATTTTGCATAAAGTTGTTGTTCTCTTAGTACTTGTAGAATTATCTTTAAATGTTCCTTATGTTCTGGTCGCGTCTTAGAGTAGATTAGTATGTTGTTCATGAATACAACCATAAACATATCTAGGTATTTACTTAGGATGTTTTTCATTAAACACATGAATGCAACATTTTTGTTTGTCAACCCAAAAGGAATTACACCAAACTCGTAGTGACCATAGCAGGTCCTGAACATCATTTTAAAGATATCCTCATATTTTATTCATACTTGATGATAACGAGACCTTAATTCTATATTTGAAACTATAGTTTCTCCATAGAATTGTTTGAATAGATCATCTATCCGAGGTAGTGGGTATCGGTTCTTAATGGGCATTTTATTTAATTGTCGGTAATCTATACATAATATTAAGGTTCCATACTTCTTTTTCACAAACAAGACTGGTGCTCCCGAGGGAGAGACAATGGGTCGAATGTACTTTTTGTTAATTAATTATTGTAGTTGTGATTTCAACTCTGTAAGTTCTATTATGTTCATTCGGTAAGGATATTTCCATGTTTGCACTTCTCCAGGTATCAAATTGATCATGAAGTCAATGTCTACTTTCGGAGGAAGCCTAGGGACTTCTTTCTGAAAGATGTCTTCAAAATCGTTCAAGACTGGTATGTCTTCTAGTTTCAGTTTATTGTCATTTTCGTTATCATTCATTATATAGAAAAAAAACAATTTACATTCTTTTCTTACTGATATTTGCATTTGTAACACAAATATTTCTTTAATTGTTACCTTCCTAGGGATCCCTTTTACTTTTATATTGTTTCCATTATTGTGGGTACATGTAAAGGTTTTGTCGAAACATTTTAACAGTACTTTGTTTTTTCTATCCAATCCATTCCTATTAAAAAATCATAGGATCCTAAAGCAAAACTATTTAAATCAACATGCGTAATGAAATCATTCATCATCAATTTACAATTCTTAACAAGACCAGCAACTTTACATTTTGTACCGGTGGCTAATTATACTAGTCACGACTTATCAAACATTTATGGTACTAATTTACATACTTCAACCATTCTAGGTGATATATAACTCGAGCTTGCACCTTGATCAATTAAAATAGAAATAAGTTGGTTTTTTATCATACCTTCAATTTCAACCATATACATTTGGTGATCTTCTTGCCAGTTTTCCAATGCAACACAAATTCTGGGCATGCTCCTTGCCATGTTCCCAACTGTAGTTTCTTCCCGGATGGAATGAAAATTAAAATTATTTTTTCTTACTAAGCAGTATTTAAAGTAATGTGTTCCTCCATGCTCCCAACATTTTAAGGGTTCTTTTTGTGTTGGGTTCTTGTTAAGAAAAATAGAAGGATCTTTTACTGCAGAATTCTACGGTTTAAAGCTTTTGTAGTTATTATTGTGATATCCCCTATAATTATTCCTTGTGTTTTTGTGTAATTTATTCTATTTCTTTCTTTGATACAAATTACACTACTACATTTCGACCAAAAATCCGACGGCCGTCATGTTGGATTTTTGACACTTCCCTATCGCATGTACGACACTTTGGTTTTTTTATAAGCATCGGTAACTTGTCGTCGGTTATCCGACACCTAAGTAACCGTCGGTTAAGCGACACTTTACTAACCATCGGTTGAATGTACACTGTCGGTTATCCGACACTTATTAAGTGACGGTAGGAATTTTTTTTTAAAAATTACTGCAGATGTCCGTCGGTTAAGCGACGCAGATGAACATTAAGCGTCGCTTAAGCGATAGGTATAACCGTCGCTTAAGCGACGGTAGGGGAGATTTAAAAAAAAAATTACTGGAGATGTCACATAACCGACACCTAAAGGCGTCGCTTAAGTGACGGTATGGCATTTAAAAAAAAAAAAATTATTGTGGTGTATTCAAACCCATGCCATGGTATTCATCCACTGTGAGATTAGCCAGCTTACTGCCCGTGAATCTCATAAATCAACAAGATCCAACCCTATCATTATTTATCACTTTAAAGACCAGCACAAGATCATCAAATTTAGTTAAAATAAAAAATACAGTATCTTATTCTTTCTAGGTTGTCACTCCTCCAAATCAAGAATGAAGCAGTTCAAAGAATATCACTGATATTGAACTTTAATAATAAATAAACGACTGGTCAATTTAAGAGATGGCTTCAGTTTGACTGAAAACAAACAACCAATATCAACTCAAACATATTCATATTTACATCTCAGAATCAATCCTAAAATTCAACCCAACTTCTTTGGCATAGTTACGAGTCTAAGAATGTCCTTGATGTGGCCCTTTAGTAAGCTACTAATGCAGGACATGAGAGCTTATTGCACTGAGAGGAATATTTTTATTCTTGCTTGGAGATTCAAGAGATGGTGAGAATCTAGTAGGAGAGGATGGAATGGGGATGAAATGATGCATATCTGCAAATGGGGATGACACGATGTATATATACATCTTGAGAAATAACAATTTCAAGCAATTTCCAGAGACTAACCTTGCTTGTTGCATACAAGATCTGTTTTCTGAGGCTATATCTACTAACACAGAGACTGAAATCTAGCATCAGATTCAGGACCAAGTACAGATCCACATGCCTATGTAATGGCCGATAAAGAAATCCCTCAAACTTTAAGAAAAACAAAGGGAAAAAAAAGACTAGTGATCAAATTTAGATTTTTATTCCAGAAGCCTTCTTACTCAGAGATTATAAGTGAGCCTCCAGCAGAAGGGATCTTCCTCTCTAGTAAGTAATTAAAAATGACACAGTCAACTGTCAGGATAGGCTGGATCAATTACACTTAAAGTGGGGTTTCTTTCCCTTTTTTGAACATTTTTTCAAAATCTAATAATAACATTAAATTTGTTTGGGATTAACACCAAAACAAAGTACATCTGCATATATCAAACATGCCATGCTTTGTAAAGTGGTAGAGTGCAAGATCAATATGGTGTCTAATAGATTCTAGGAAATGCCCTTCATTTTCATTTTGTACTATCCAAGGTAGGCTTCATTGTTTGCAAATCAAATTTAATGTTGAATGACAATTATGATTTCAAAAACAACATCACTAACAAAAATTGGCAACCTTCGAAGAAAGTATAGTTGGAAAGACCAGATAAAAAGCAGTCACAGTAATAGATGGAAATTGGATGGCCAACATTGTTGTAATAAAATGTATATTAAGCAATGATAAAAACCTCTGAACAAAAACACATATTTCCCAAAATGCTCCCTTTGTTTCTATCCCTAGAAGTTAACAACTTTCCTTTATTCTGTGAAAACATATAAAGAACAGAAAAGTCTGCCTGACAGAAATCAGAAATTGTATTATGTCCACTGAAGACCAAAATAGGTCAAAGGGACAAGAATATATAGACAACAAAAACAGCCAAGTGGAAGAGAAACTCACCTGCAGATGATCCCCTATGATACTATGCATCTCCTTACCAGTAGAATCAATGTTCTTTGCTAATCGTTTTAATCCCTGCAAGCATCCATTCATGCATTTTCTATGAGAAAACAAGGCACAACATGTGAATCCACTGAGTCATTTCAAAAAGCAATATAAAAATTAAGAAACTCCATACCCCTTCACTTAGAGAATTTTCTAAAAACTGACGTAGTGGATCACTCACAGGAACACCACACAAAAGATTCACTAATTCATCTTGTGGGTTTGAATCTATTCCTACAATGAATTTGTCAATTGAACACAAGTACAACTGAAGATTAAATCAAACAGTAATAGAAAAGTACATACAACCAGAAAAATAATACAGGTATTTCAGGAAATGTTTAAAAGAGAAAACATCACATAGAATTTTCAAACTTTCCAAAATATCAAAAATCCGTATCTATATTATAAATACCAGGACTGAATTTCTATACCATGGTCAACAAGTAAAGATGAAAGGAGACGGAATTTCTCTCTAAATGTATTCATCGAATCTGACCACTGTTTGTGCAATGCTTTTAAGGAATTAAGGATAACATCTTGAAGTTCTTCAATATTCGAAACCTGCAATGCCACCTGATAGAGCTCCTTGTGCCTGTGTAAAAGAAAATACAGAATGGAATCAGACGACATCCTTTTAGAAACACCAATAATTAATTTTACCAAAATACTGACTTCAATCCTAGAGAGCAAATGTCTAGGAAATTGCAATATAGTGGTATCATCATATGAAATCCATCCAAGCCGAAACAAGTTTATGGTGCTGCAATTGAAATTAATATACATTTTAACAAGGACTGTTTCTGATTTATGCACATGTGGCATTCTAATCCAATATATATTTTCCATCCCGTGCATTTCAAAATATCTTTATATAGAGCAAAAGATCAGGTATAGAATCTCTATGATCTGCTCAGACAACATATACAATATGAAATATGAAATGAAATGCTCTTGATTTTTAAATGAATACAATTAAAAATATGATGGTTACAAAAGAGTGTGACAAGAGGTAAAATTATTGCAACACATCAGAACTAGTTATAGCAAAATACCGATGGTTGCGAAAACTATGCTAGAGGAAAAGTCAGATTCAGTTCTTACTTTAAGAACTTGAGTTAAGCTGTAACTACTGCTGCAACGAGAGCACCGGTAGATGCTACAGCAGGCCATGCATAATACCTTTTTGGCTTTTGATTTTCAAAGGCTGCCTTTGTCTTTGGTTTTCCAGGCACATCATTTGGTTCTTCGGTGACATGCACGCCGTTTGGCTTTCCATTTTCAGCACACAACTGAGAACCTTGACATTCTGACTTAAACTTCTGGAGCTTAATATCTCTACATTCAAAATCCCTAGTGAGAGAACCCACACGAGTCTCCAATTCCTTTATTCTGTCCTGAAGATGGACATTTTCTTCTGAAACCAATGACAATTTATTCAGTTCAGTCAGTAAAGAATTGTATTTCTCCCTTAGACACTTTTTCTCCGCAGCAAGGTCTGAGAGATGATGTTGTAAACCAGATAACTGGCCCTGTTTCCCTGCTTCGATGGCCATAGAAGCTTCACAATTCCCGCTAAGAGACTTGATGGTTGTTTCGAACTCCCTTATTCTGCTCTTATGGCATAGCTGCTCTTCTTCTCAAACTAGTATTTCTCTTTCCAGCTTAACATTTTTTTCATCAAGAAACATTTTTGCCTCGGTAAGGGCTGAAAGCTCATCTTGTAAATCAGATAATTGGCTTTGTTTCTCCTCTGCCATGGCTGAAAGCTGACTCTGTATATCAAAAATTTGACCATCTTTTTTCTCTGCAACAGCTAAGAGCTGACTCTGCAAATTAGCTATTTGTAGCTCACCCTTGGAAGTAGATTCCTTCATTTCTTCTAAGGAAGACTTTGTTGACAACAACTCTAGTTCAAGAGCATAATTTCTAGAGAGCTGTGTTGTCAATTTCTCATCTAAAGCCTCTTTTTCTTCTTTAATATTATTCAAGTGAGTAGTCGCTGTATCATATGTAGACTTTGCTGCCACCAGTTCTGTATTCAAGAACTGCATTTCAGCGCTTAGATCTATATTTTTTTGGCTCAGTAATTCCCTTTCACTATCCATCAGATCAAGCTTTGTTTGCAGCTTTGCAACTGTGCTGTCCAGATTATAATTTAATATTGTGATGCCTCTAATCACAGAGAGAAATCACCTCGCATAATTTATGATTTAATTGATTGGGGAAAATCTCAGCTCATAATTATACGGAACCATTGGAAAAAATCTGTTGCTGGTGTATTGAATATTTTTAAAGAATTAACTAATGGAGCTTCTCACAATGTTATTAATACTATAAAAGGAATTCTTGAATCAGGTGAGGTTTTAGTTTCTTTTGTGATCAATTTTTATTGCATAAGGATGTTCCTTCCTACATTTGCAGCTGATGGTATTTTCATTTTATTTGTTGCATAGACAATATTGTGGTATATCAATTAGAAGAAATTTGGGTTGGATTAGTATTAGTTCAATCAGTCAAAGGTACACCTCTTTGTTATGATATGTGCCCAGAATGGGCACATATGGGCAACTTTAAAACTCTCAACATGAAAGAACAAAAACCCTATGAAGGAACAAAGCATTGATATAAATTGCTATAAACCCTATGTCTTTGGAGATTTGTTTTCAGAGGCTAGCAGGCAAGTAGTCATCTCTGATGGACATGAACAGCCCTGCTCTGCAAATGACAGTGTTTCTGACTCCAGTAATATTCCTTTACAAGGAGCTGTTGAAGTGCTTAGTTTTATTAAAGAGTGCACTCAACTTATCATTTAATTGATAAGCCGAATACCAATTATAACATAAAATAAATAAACATCGTTACTTGCTCAGGATAGGCCAATAAAACTTACGGTCATTCACATCAATAGGAATAGCAATCTTGTCAAGAACAACAATAGCATCCTCAAGAGATTTACTGTAGGCTGCACAAAAAGACTCAAATTTACTTAACTGTACTTTCAGATAACTCTTAAAGATTATATGTTACAAATTTTAAACTTGTGAAAATAGCATGAATGAACATAACTTGACTTAAAAGATAGGAGTTACCTCTGCAAATTATAGTAGGATGAAAAGCCTTGTCAATGAAGGCTTCAGCTACATGCAGCATCTCACCAGCTGCCAAAAGGGGTAAAATAGAAACAGAAACTCAGCCTTGACCAGAGCACAGTTGAATTATTTAACCATCCAAAAGGCAAACTGACAACTCTGCAAATTCTTTATTAAATTATTTAAATGCATTCCCCACAGCCCTTGTGTACTGAAATACTTAGACAACAGTATGTTAGGATATCTCAAAGGAAAAACAAGATATGTCGATATTAAGCACACCAACAAACAACTCCACTAGAATTAGTTATCTGTTTTGAGATGGTTCCTCAAAGGCATTCAAATAGCACCATTGTTTAGATCTCTCTTTCTTCCTAATGATGGGACATATTGAATAATCCAAAAGGACTTTCCATCTCATTTCCTTGACACTACAGTTATGAGGCCTATATCTTTGAAAATCAAGGTTGTCTGTCATGCCTGTATGTGTATTTTTGAAGGAATTGTAAGTACTGATACAACAATTCATAAGCTGTGATCAAAGCCAAAAGCATTTTGCTACAGGATACAAAAAATGTGTCTATTAGTGCCTATTCAGACCTTATTGCAGACCTCTTTGCAATAAGGAAATGCCACTGTTAATCTACCTATTCTATTTTCTGTATTATATAAATAATAATTTATTTTTAAAATATAAATAATAGAAATTAATTAATTAGCTAAATCAGAAAATAAAAAATTGCAATATCATTTTACTACCATTGGTCCAACCTGTATTTCCACACTTTTTCCTGATATCACCCACATCTTCGACATCTGTTACAGATCTTATGTTTCTACCGCTGAACCACCTTTCCCATCTGCTTCACAACTCCAGATCTGTTGTTCTAAATATGCCACATTGCTAGAACACAACTACTCCAGTCTAGGTTTACCACACCAGTAAATATAAAACCACACTGAATAACAAACTTGCTGCCTACATCAAATTTCAATTGATTACAGATCTCACAGAAATCTCTCTTTTGCAGATATAATATCATGTATCCTTCATAAAGAAGAGAAAACTCCTGATCTAGCTTCTACAATATCTGATGACAGGTTACAATGTTCTTAGTGCTGGTCTGAACTCTGAACTCCCATGATGCAGAACCCTGTAGATCAATGATTAGGGATAGAACATTTACCAAGACATTAAGTGGTTGACTTTTTGATGTAAAATTAGATGTGAAGACCTTGATCTCCTTCGGTGAGGATAGGTCACAAATCTGCATGTGTCACAAGAGTGTTGAACTTAAAACTCAAACTGTCTCCTGGTTGAGTTTTCTACATGTCTTTAGAGTGTAATACATTTCAGAATGCTACGGAAAAAATGAGAGCAATAAAACAATTTTACCATAAGTAGTATCTCACACACACAGATACAAACCTCCATATATAATAGTATTTCTTTTTTCTCATTTTAAAAACATGTCTTAAGGATTAGCATTGGTCTTAAGGATTACCAATGCTTCCTTTAAAGAGGTGGGATACCATTTACACTGGATGTGTATACCACCTGGCCTTATTTTACAGCCTTGACGGCTCAACCACAGATACAATGGCCCTCTTGCCAGCATGCACTAGCCCCTCTTGAGCAAACAACCACATAATGTAAGATGAACCGAACCCCGATGGCTAAGGTAATGGATAAAATCCATCCATGATGATGATGATGGTCAAAGAAAAAAAATACTAATAGTCACTAACCTGGTGGTCGAGTCAAAAGAATTTGAGAACAAACAGTGACCAAATTTGACACATATTTGATATACTCTGGCCTCTTGAGAAACACATACATGGTGTAGCCAGTGGTGTTGTTCTATATTTGACAGTTTATTCCAAACTTACACCGTGATTGCTTGTTTTCAGTATACACTAGCCACAAAAATGGCAAAAAAAGCACCACAGTGCTTCATCTCATCTAAACAACAATGAATGTATCAACCACAAATGGAACAGAGGAAATTACAAAAGCATGTATAAGATGGTATTGATGGGTTGAAGGATAATATTGGGAGAGTGGAAGCATAAAATACTAGCTAGCTAATGAATCTGTCCACTAAGCCTCTGTCAATGAGATCGTGAAGAAGCTGGCCCTCTTAAAGCATACAACAACTGGTTATTTTACAAATATCAGATTTGAAAAGAAGACTATGATTCCTTGTTCTACGACTGACTGCGAAAGAGACTATTAAGGGATTGGAGGATTGCAAGCAAAGTATAAAACAGGAGGTCTGTCAATTGTAGATTGTTGAGCCAAAGAATACTGAGCAGTGAGTTGTTGAAAATATTACTATTGAGACGCAGACTATTGAGTATAAACATGCTATTGAGCTTCCAAGCC
Source organism: Pseudotsuga menziesii (assembly GCA_001517045.1). Lineage (NCBI taxonomy): Eukaryota > Viridiplantae > Streptophyta > Pinopsida > Pinales > Pinaceae > Pseudotsuga > Pseudotsuga menziesii. The sequence goes on from LPNX010446799.1 coordinate 281,214, forward strand.
TCCCCCCCCAGTGCCACCTTTGATGCTCTGTATGTGCAGTGCATACTTTACTAGATATCTTTTACAAAATGTCCATCTAGTAACTAATGCCAATTTCAGTAAAGGATGACATGTTCATTTGATGATGCCTTGGATCATCGATGAATGTGTAGATTGGTGGCTTGCTGGTGTTTCACACATGGTATTCCTTATCTTCATGGATGTTTGGTAGCACTCCCCTTTTGCATATGGTATACATTTTGTGGGGAAGAGAAAGAAAAATAAGGCCTTAAAGTGACTGTTAGATTTCTCCTGTAGCAGCGGCATCATTCCTCAAGCCTAATTTTGTATCCTTGGATGGATTTTCACCCTAATACAAAGTCTATAAAAGGCATACATTGGAGGGTTAATTCTAGAACAGTGTTTTGCAGCGGTCTCATAGATCTTTATTACACCAAATTCAGCCCCTGAAACCTACAGGAAGGGATACAGAATAAAGTAATTTAAGTCCTCTTTTTCATGATAAATTTAAGGATGAACAAGCAAGCTTTCAAAATGCCAATTTGAGAAATTATTTGATCAACAAGAGCATTGACTTGGCTCAGTATTTAGAATTAATAGGATCCCTGTAGCTCATTGTGGATACAATATTCTCGTGCAGAAATCCATTTGCAGCCTTACATAATCAAGTAACAGGTCAAGATCCACTAGTATTCATTCCTCGAGAGAGATTTATATGCCTTTCATTGCCATGTTTGGACAGTGGACAATGATGAGGGTTTGTTGCATGATTTAAAGTTGAGCAATTGGTTTAAAGGCTTTCATTTAGCCATACCAGTGCACATTATAATGAAATGACCAGCCTTTAAGAAGGTTTCTGTATAAATGCAATCAGATATAGGGTATTTCTTATAAAGGATGATCACCTTGGAGCTGACTACTCACCATTTTTCCTTGTCCTCAGCCAGCGCTCAGCCCTCTTGGACATTTGTTGGAGGCAAACTACCTTGGAGAATCATTGCATTAGGTCTTACAGCCATGACGGTTATAGCATTTTGATTTGGATGATGACTTGTCCCTGCCACAAGAGAAAGAGGCTGAACTGAAGAACATAGTGGAAAAGACTATCTAGTTCTAGAATATTTTACCATACGGTATCCAATGTCTTCCTCTCATATGGTGGCACCAACTTCTTTATCAAAAGGAAAATCATTAAACGGAACCAAGAAGGATAATTCTCAGTTAGTTAAAGAGAAGACCCATGCCAAGCCTCAAAGTAAACTGATTTTTTTGTGGCATTCAATACAAGAGAACCTGAACTGCAGGATCAAATTCATAACCCTTTATAAAAAGAGACTGCAAGAAGAGTTCATTGAGTAGAAGTCTTGGGATGTAGTCGCTAAATGAATACCAAAGAAGTAAAATTTCCCCATCATTGAAGAAGGTACATGTTAACCTTTAATGTCTGGTTATTGGAACTCACAAGTTATTCAGTAGATGCTTCAATGATTGGAAAGCTTAAG
>LPNX010446799.1:285458-308361 GCA_001517045.1 Pseudotsuga menziesii
TATTCAAAAACATTTCTCATAACAAATTCATGCCAGTTATCCCTAACAGGTTCAAATTATATTCTATAAAGATGTGAATCAACTTGAAATGCCATAATCTACGAAAAGGGAAATCTGAGGCCTTTTGGACTTAAACTTCATTCAAACCTAGGTACAAAGGGGATATTACCCACATATAGTTTAGTGCCCTCAGGAAGAGGAGGACAGTCCTGGTCTTCAACTGTCTCTTGCTCTGCTTTGCTCTCTGTACCAATTGCTACATCTGATTCTTCCTCCTGAACCGCTTGAATCCCCCCCAATTGCTCTTCCGATTCTTTTCCTTCAGAAACTCCTGATGCAGGGGGGGCTCCTCCACTTCTTCTTCTGCTTGCACCAAAGGAATATCCTGTGCCTCCTCTACCACTTCTGCCGCCACTGGTGAATCCTGTGCCAATGATCTAATTCTTAGGACCCGCCTCCTGCCCAAAACAAAGGTCAAACAAGAAATCCCATGGCGGGCATGGGATATCCCTGAATGACAAGGGGCAGCCGTTGCCAAGGCCATCATAGGAAGCCTTGAACAAGGAGCCTTCAGACATGCTAAACTTCCTCCTAAAGCTGTTACTGCTGTTGCTTCTAATGAAGGCAGCACTTGGGTAGTCGCCATTGAAAAGCATGAAGCTGCCATCTTCAAAAAAAACTCAAAAAAACCTGCCCTAAAACCTTCCAAAAATTCTAAAACTGCAAAAGGATCCTATAACTTCATCGGATAGTGTCTAATTCTTCATCAATTTCACTTTTACCTAAAAACTTTAGGTGCTTGCTTAAGGGAACTCAGAACTTTGCCACGCTACTAGCTCTGCCGATTCCTCCTCTGCCTTAGTTTCCATTGCCTTTGCTGGTGGTTCCAAACGGGGTTAACCACTTTGCTACTCTCTCTATGGCCTGTGTTCCAGGGTAATTACCTGAGCTGTTTGCGCTACTTTCAATTAATAAAAACCAGTGCCGAACACATAAATTCCCTCCCTATTTGGGTATTAAAATGAATGTATAATAAAAAAATGGCTGTCTCCGCTACTTTCAATTCATAAAAACCAGGGCCGACACATAAATTCCCTCCCTATTTGGGTATTAAAATGAATGTATAATAAAAAAATGGCTATTTGGGGAAGTTGCCGTTGCTTAAGCGACGACTAAAATGGATGTATAATAAAAAATAACTATTTTGGAAAGTTGTCGTCGCTTACTCCGTCACTTAAGAGAGGCTTTCCAACGAGCCGTCTCTTAACCGACGCTTGTGCCACATTTACAAAAAAAAAATGTATCATTGTGATTTTTGGTAAGTTTATTGTGAGAAATCCATGCACCGTCGGATTTTTCCATCGGATTTTGGATTGAAATGTAGTAGTGTTATTTGGCCTTTCTTTCAAGCTGGTATATTTTCCATTTTATTTTTATTTTGGTCATAATAGAAGTTTTCCTTCATCATCGCTTCCTCTAGCATCTTTGGATTCTCATACTCAATCTTTTCTTTGAACATGATAGGAAAACAATTGAGAAACCATTGTATTTTAGTGTTCTCGTCAATTATGTAAGGAACGTAACGAAGCAATCTTAGAAACTTACTGCAGAGTTCCTTCATAGTCATGGCTCCTAGACTTAATTCATAATATCCTTTGGTATTTTCTTCATAATACTCTTCTAATAAGTACTTTCTTCTGAAAAACTTCCTAAATGTTTTCCAAGTTACATACTTTTATTTTATCCCCTTAACCTTCTTTATATATTTCCACCATATATCTACCTTTCCACACAGATTATAGATGGTCCTTTTTTACTTTAATTCAAAATAGTAGTTATATATTCGGAAATACTTTTTCATTCCAAATAACCAATATTCTGCCTCTTCTCCTTTCTCAATTTCCCCATTAAACATTGGTGGTTTAATTTTCTTAAACTCCCGAGAGATTTCCTCATAGGGTCTATATTTATTTTATCTTTTGTTATCATTACCACTTTCGTTTGACTCCTGTTGTTTTGGGGAGTGATGTTTAACTGTATCTTCCTTGGAATTTTCCTGTTTATGGCTAGGAAATTCCAGCTTCCTCCCCTTGCATTTGTAAGGCGTAGTTTTAAGCATGTCTTGTTCAAATTCCTTATTTTGTTTTGTTTCCTTGTTATGTATCTTGGATAATTGAACAACATTTAGTTCTTCCTGTTCTGTTAGAGTTCCTTCGCTATCTTCTTTAACTTTTCTTAATTTTGACCTTAACTCTTTGACAATTCTTTGTAGTTCATAGTTGTTATCTTGACTTTTGTTCCATTTTACCCAGATTTCCCAATCTTTAAAATCCTCATGTTCATGAATTAAAGGATTTTCTGGGTGATGTTCCTCTTCTACAAACATCTCTACATCTCCCATGTTTCCTACAAAATATACTTATCCTTCTCTTTGTTGTTTGTAAGAGAATTAAACCAAAATAAAGTAGAAGTTAGTTTTTTGTTTTCTTTAAAAATTGTAGTGTTGAGCCTATTCAGTTTTTTGTTTTCTTTAATAATTGTAGTGTTGAGCCTATTCAGGCCTAGTGTTGTAACTGTGCTCTGATAACATTATGTAACAAACCTAAAAATCATAAATACAAATTTTATTTACACACATTACATCTATACTTACTTAGCATATTTCTATGTTTTACTTCTCTTATTTTTAATATCTATGTCTTGTTGGTTACGACAGGTTCTGCTGATGATTACAATGTCTATCTCCTTCTTGAATATTCAACCATGTCTACGCAAGTGATGTACTTTGTTTATACATGTTATTTATTATTTATCTTTATAATAGGCTGAAACTAGCCTAAGGCATGGGATATTGTCCATGGTATTGACCCCAACCCATCAATTGCATTATATTTTAAAGGCCTCTTCCTTACCATAGTTTATAATATGGTCTCTAAATACCTACCCTTAAGCATGGGAAGCTTAGGGTTTGTAAAGTGTATGGTTCCTCCATACAGTAACCTCTTAGTATCAATAAAAAGTGAGGGTTTTAAATACTTTATGTTAGCATAATACTACATGTTTTGACCTAAATGCACTTTCTTGATGTCCATGGTGTATATACTAGACCCTATGGTTTTACAATGATTACAAGGTATTAATGATTATAAGACATGAAAAAATATGATGTATGCAATGTAGTTTGACATTTTAAACCATGGTAATATGCTATGCTTGTAATAATATTTGAATGACTTGGCATAACCTAGCAATATGGTAATAGAATAATTTGGTGGCCTTTGTAATATATATCACATTATGGTTTAAAGTCTAAAGGTTGTGGACCTTGGCATAACCACAAAGGCATTACATTCTAGTCCTATCACCACGAAAGTTCTTGCCATAAGAAAAGTTTAATGCATACCCCATTAAATGTGTCATAAGGTTTAACATTTGAGTTTTTAATATGGCTATGGTGATATATGTATAAACCAAGGTTTCCATGGTGTAATATATAGTTTGATGTGTTTTTCATATTCCAAGGTTCAGAGGTATGCAGTGATTTGGACTTAATGATGAACTATGTCCAGGAATTAATGTGGTACATTGTTGACTTTAATAATTGTCCTCGCTGCGGGTTGACAACACAACCAGGCTGTGAGTTGGAATGATAATTTGATCTCGACGTTACACCTCGATGATGATGTCTTCATGGTATTGTATGATTTTTAATAAGGAATTACTCTTTTCGAGCCCTCATTTTGGTGGTGTTGTTTGGACAAAGGTCAGTGAGGGTCGAAGCTTTTCTCTGTGTTGTTCTTGTTATACTTTGTTAATGGTTTTTGATTGGTGAGTGAACTCTGCTCCATTCTCACTATGTCAATGGAATTATCTAGTTCTTTCTAAGGTAAATGGTTCCAAAATCTTTCACAACTGTCTTCCTTTCAATGTCAGAGCTTCGACGAGCCTGCCAACACTTCTACGATGCGACTAGTATTCTTTGACATGTGAGTGAGACTTGGTAACCTATATATATATGCTTAAAGTCATTTACAGTAGTTGTTTCAAGGTTTACTGATGTGGTTTCGGTGATTGCAGGCTGCAGAGGGATAACGGTACTATGTAGGATCCGTCCATGGGGTATTATAGTGGAAAGAAAGTTATTAATATCCAAGATCTTTCAGTCTCTAGGCAGTAACTTCCCCTAATATATTTGGTTGCACTTGAATAATAAAAAGTAATAAGGTAAACCTTGATATGATTTGATAACAATGTAACATTCCTTTTGTATTGAATGATTTGATTGAGTAATTAGTATTGAGTTTCCAGACTCATGAAAATTAGAGATTTTAGCCTCTATGATATTTGAGCTACCATGCTTAGAGATATTTTAGGCTCTATATATTTGAGCTATCACGCTGATAGAGATTTTAGGCTCTTAGATACTTGGGTTTTCAGTCCTTGAGAGCTTTCAGGATCTTCATAGGAGATATGCCTCAGAGTTGTAAAAAATCAATGAAGGGTATGTTGATACCTAGAAATTTGCAGGCGGCAACAGTAAGGGATTCTCCCCAATCAACGTTCCCTACTAGCCCGTTGAATGTTTGGAATAGGGAATCCATCCGATTTGCGGTCCGGCTACCGTAGGTCAAGAAACAAATCAAAGGCTTTACCGGTTGCGGCCCGGCCCACCGAGTTTTTTGTGTTTTTTGACTTTAAGAAATGAAATGCAAGTGCCTAACTAAATGCAGGGCGATCAAGATGCAGGGAGCGGTCACAATGTGAAGCGCAGGTTCTTACCTCTCGTCTTATGCTCGCAAGCAACCACATCAGATACAATAAGAAATAAACTAACTATCTAATCTATCCCTAGGAAGCAAAGGTATCATTTTGGGTGAGCAATAAATTTTTTGCGCATGCATTATGAAGAATCACAGATAACTGGTGTTTCTTTCAAGACACATGAACACTTCCAGATATTTAAATAACCAGATAACCGATCATTTTTATAACAATATTTATTACTCACAGTGAAAAATATCCCAGAAACTACTGAAGAACACTTAACAAGAACATAGGTTCAGGACATTAAATACTCTTACAGTAAATGAAACACAGCTGAAAATGAAATAGTTCCTCTTCAACATTATTCATTGAGTTGCGTTGATACATTCCACTTTTCACTTTCTCGAACAAGAAAAATTGCAGTTTCCTTTGCAAAACGAAGTAGTTCCTCTTACAAGCAAACATTTACAAAATTTTCCAGGGGAAAAAGCCCCTTCTAATCCCTACTCTCCCATATTTAAACTACAATTACAGAGTCCCTTAGTTTTCCCCCCAGACGCATGATCTTTACGTTTCTCCAAGGTTTCGTTTCCTGATCCTTGTCTGTATGCAATCATGAACCATCAGGTAACTGATCCGTTTCTGAGATCTGCGCATTTATTGTTCCAGATTTTGCTTTCTGCTATCATCGTTCTCCACGGCGATACCCCTAGCTTCAGTTATATTTCTGCCAGACGGTCCGTCTTTCTTCATGCCAGGGTAGATTGACCGGTCTCCTCGAAAATGCTTGCGATCAATTCACAAACAACATCTCAACAGCAAAACATTATCAATTAAAGACTATTTCACAATGAAATGTCTGGGCACAATACCTATGGGCTGGTCATGCTTAACCTATGGTTTTCAACAGAAAAATACTGGCGGGAACACACGAAATCGGCAATCGGACAGAATTCAGCTCGGAGACCGAAAGGTTCTCCCAGCCGTAACAGTGGGAGAGGCTTAAGTCATGGAAAAGCGAACCGCAGGCAAGAGGGGCTTTAAATCGGCCATCGGACGGTTTTGAGCTTCGGAGCCCGGAAGCCTTCCAGAGCCACAACAGCAGGAAAGAGGGATCGGAGATACGCGAAGCGGGTGGGAGATAAAAAAAAATCGGGCATCGGCATAAACTTGAATCGGAAGCTCTCTATCTCTTCTCAGCCGCAACAGCGGAAAGGTAACGACTCCGGACAAGCGGTAAAACGAATCAGACGTCGGCACGATTTAGAGAGTCGAACGCTAAATTGATCTGAGAGCCGCAACGGTGGTGGAAAAGAAAATCATGGCTTCCGATCTGAAATTAAAAGAGGCCCGATCGCAATAGAAAAACAAGTATTCAAAAAGTTTTAAGGATCAGGCACAGCCAGGTTCATTCTTTCTTCGAACAGGCAACTCTGAAGCACAAAGATTTTCCTTTTCTTCGACAGTAAACCAGACATCCGTGAATCAAACCGAAACTTAACAAGGCATAGATAAACCAGCTGACATCCACCTTCAAAGTAAAATGAAAAAATATATTCCCGAGAGGTTCAAGAATTTTAACGATCAAACCAAGCAAAAATGATGAGGAGGGGCCCAGAGTTTAAGTAGAAATAAATTCAGGGAGAACAGTTGCGGTAGCAACAACTGGTGATTTCCTAGTGAACCTAGATCTCTGGGTGACTTTTCTTTGAGTGGCAGATGGTTTCACAAGAAAAATGCATTAAATGAAATCTTCCAGCTATCTGGATTTCTCAAATGACCGAAGTGTGTACCTTCATCATTGGTGCTAGTCCAATTTGGGGAAAGTGGAAACCGAAACCTTCAAGTCCAGATAAATCTGTTGGGGCCAGAGGATGAGTTTCCTTATTACCTCTGTCTTCAGGTAGCTAACAACATGGACACCACAGGGTTGCAGCAGATAGTAAACAGCAGTATTCATTTGTTCCTCATTCCCATGCCATTTTAACACTTTTGTGCTTTTGGACTTTTGTCCCTTTCATTTGAGTCTTCCTGTGCGCCTTTCTTACTGAATTTTAATTCAAGATCCTCTATCCCATAGTGTCCTTTTGTGTGATTGGTGTGCTTCAATCTTCAACTCACGGACGGAGAGGATCTTTCGGCAATTTAGTACTTATGATTCAACACCTGCTTTGATTTATGCAATTTATGATGCTTTTATAGAAGTTTTGACTCTTTATTTGCCTTTTGGCATTCGTTTCTTGGCATGGGATCATTTATACTTAATACATTGTTCACCTTGCTTCTTCCCATGGGTCCTTTACTGTTTCTCCTTCGAACATTTTAAATGTGACGTGGATGGAGCCCCGACATAGTACTCCAGACTCCTTGAATCTGGTTTAATTCACAGGGGTTAAGCAAAACTTCAATGCACACAACATTTTATTCAAGAAAAATGTTAGGCTGGAAGAATTCTCTTAGCAATTCACAGGCTGACACTCAACGCATTTGCTATTCCCAAAAGACCTTAATATCCTCCAGACAACTGCAACTTCGTTCCTCTTATTGAAAATCAAAAACTTAAAAATTAAATCGAATGAAAACACGGCTTGAAAACAACCACACAACTTATTTATATACAAGGCAGAAGAAATGAAAGAACCTCAAGAAAAGTAAGGCTTGAGAACTAGACCATTGACTAGCAAGTTCTCCTCCCATCCTTGTAAATCACGGGGACTTCACTTAGTGAACCTCTCACATAGCACATGCGATCGTGGGATATTAAAGAATACCCTTAATTTCGAGAGATATTGACCCAAACTCTTTTTGTTGAAACCCCCTCCCAATACTTAAAACCTCCTCCCCACCCCTTTTTATAGCTCAATCCTTATAAACCACCCTACCTAGCCCCACCTTAAACCCCTCATCCCCCCAATACCTCCAATATATTGGTTCAATTTTTGATAATTTTAAAACCCACAATATGAACTAACGTGATAGTATATTGTTCAACAAGTGAAGCCCTCGTGCTGTAAATCCTGCAGTTTATAAGTAGCAGGGCCAAGTTTGGCTACAATCTGAAAAGGGCCTACCCATAACTGCTGGAACTTGGTATGCTTTCCTTTCTCATCATGGGGGTGGTCCCATTTGAGGACTAAGTCTCCTACTTCAAAGTCTTTTGTCCCAGCTTTATGCTTGTCAAACCATCTTTTAACTGACTCTTGCTGTTGTTTAAAACGTTCTCTAGCATTGGATCTGGCCTCTTCTGCTTTCAGGAGATTATATATTCTTATTTGTAGAACTTCATCCTCCGACCCCCTAGAATCTTGGGCTAATATGGAACATGGTAGCATGATATTGGGAGGTAGGATAGCTTCCTTACCGTACACAAGGGTATAGGGTGACACTCCTATTGCAGACTTGGGGGTGACTCTATCAGCCCACAGGGCATTGGGTAAGGCTGAGTGCCAACTTTGCTGGTTTTCTATTACGGTCTTCTTCAGGATTCTAATGAGGTTTTTATTGGAGGATTCAGCCAGGCGATTCCCTTGCGGATAGTAATTAGCAGAATAATGTAATTTTATCCCTTTCTCATGAGCAAATGCAGTCAATTTAATGGATGAAAAGTATTTAGCATTATCAAAGACTAACGAAATTGGAACTCCAAACCTGGTCATGATATGATCTTGTAGGAAGCTGATGACTTCGTCTTCGTTTATCTTGTGCAATGGGATAGCTTCGACCCAGCGAGTGAAATAATCAGTCGTAGTAATAATGTACTTGTGCAGTAGGGAAGAATTCGGTTTTATTTCTCCAATAATGTCCAGCCCCCATTGTTCAAATGGTTCTGTGATCATAACAAGCTTTAGGGGTGTTGCCGCCTTGGGCTGTCTCCCGCCACATCTTTGGCAGATATCACATTTTTTGACATGCGCATGTGCTTCCCTGAAGAGTGTTGGCCAGTAGTAACCAGCTCTGAGGACCTTATGGGCAGTAGTGTCCCCTGAATAATGTCCCCCTGCCGGACCGTCATGTAATTCTTCCATTACTTTCGCAGCATCTTCTTTCTCCAAGCATCTCAAGAGGAATCCATCGTAGTTTTTCCTGAATAATACGCCTTCCACAATTTCGTAGGAAGCTGATTTTAGACGCAGAGCTCTTCTTTGTTTGGAACTCCAATGTTCCGGCAACAGCCCTGACTGCAAGTAATGCACAAGGTCTCTGTACCAAGACTCGGGAGCTGTGAATAAATGACAAACATCCATTAGATGCAACTCAGCTTCATCTTCCCATGCTTGCTCTTCGTTGTTTCTACATCCAGTCATCAATTTGCATAGCCCTTGACCTTTCACTATAGTGGCTGGCTTGAATTCAAGGTCGTATTCTTGAAGGGCTATTACCCAGTTGCCCCTTCTTTCTCCCAACAGTTTCTGAATGAGAAGGGACCTTACAGCTGGGTAAGGGACTAATACCTTGGTCCGATTTTTTAATATATAAGGCCTGAATTGATTCACTTCCTTAAACACTGCGTAAGCCTGCTTATCAATGGATGGGTAGTTTAATTCAGCTCCTTGTAGCCCAGTGATCATAAAAGAGATTGGGAATTCATCACCCCCATCTTCCTTTTGTGTGAGTACAGCTGCCAATGAATCATCGGACACAAATGTATACATAATAAAGTCCTTGTCAAAGTCTAGAATTTTCAGAGAGGGCGCATGTGCGACAGTAGTCTTGATTTTACTGAAAGAATTCTTTTCAATTTCAGTCCACTTGAACTGTACATTTTGCTTGACCATCTGTTGTAATGGTTTAACAGTCTGGGAAAAATCAGGCACGAACCTACGCATGAAATTTATTGTTCCCATGAAGGATTGCATTCATTTTTAATTATGGGGCATGGTATTTGTTCAATGGCCTTAATTATTTTTGGGTCTATAGATACACCTCTCTTTGAAACTATATGCCCCAGTAACTTGCCCTCTGTGACCGTAAAAACGCACTTCTTAGGATTGAGGGAAATGCCATATTTTCGGCAGCGTTCGAAAATTTGCTTCAGGTGGAACGCGTGCTCCCCTCTTTTCTTCGAAAATATTGTGATGTCATCAAGGTATACCACAACACTTCGTCCGATCATTCCATGGAAAGTTATGTCCATAGCTCTCTGAAATGTCACTCCAGCGTTAATCAGTCCAAAAGGCATCCTTCTATAGGAAAAAGTCCCCCATTTGGTTCTGAATGTTTCCTTCAATCTATCTTCCTCGGCTACTAACACTTGGTTGTAACTAGAGAACCCGTCTAACAATGAAAACAATTTAGAACCGGAAACCATCTGTAACAACTGCTCCATGGGAGGCACCGGATAGTTGTCTTTATCTGAGGTGCGGTTTAAGTTTCTGAAGTCCACGCATAGTCTGATTTCTCCCGATTTTTTTCTAACTGGCACTAAATTTGACACCCACTCAGAGTGTCTAACTTTAAAAATAATTCTTGCATCTAACAATTTCTTTAGTTCGCTCTGGATTAGTGGCTCCAACTTCGGGTGCATCTTCCTTAACGGCTGCTGGTATGGCTTGACGCCTGCTTTAATAGGGACGATATGCTTGATGATTCTAGTGTCGTAGGTTTTCAAATCTTGGTACGTCTAGGCAAAGACATATTTGTACTATTTAAACAAACTGATGAACCTATCCCTCTCGACTAGTGAACAACATTGGCCGAGGTTCACAAACTTAGGATCTGTTTCAGTCCTTAAGTTTACCAGTTCGAACTGTAGAGTTGAAATGTGCGTCTTTACGTTAGCGGGTCTTCTGAATTTTTCATCCAAGTCAAACATCTTCTCTAACGTTCTGACCCCTTTAGGGACAAAATTGTCAAATTTCATCTCGGCTTGGTGTTTTTCATCATCGATAATGGCTCCTTTAAAGATCTCATCATTTTTCAAACACTCAACTATTTGCTGGTCATTGTCAAATACTCGCAAGTTGGTGATCATGTCAGGTATTGAAGGCCTAAAAAGTAATTCAACAGAACATCTGTTATTAGTGGGTACCAGCCTGGCGGCTGATGTGGCCAAAAGATCAGCGGCCGCATTTTTCATTCTTGGGATTGAAATAATATTGAATGCATGAAAACATTTAAGCAAATCCCATACCTCGTTTTGGTAAGCTTTCAAGTGGGGAGAAACACAATGTATTTGATTTCTTATTTTCTTTACAACAATTTCTGAGTCCCCAAAAACTTTTAAATTACTTACCTTTAATTCAATCGCTTTCTTGATTCCCTGCACCAGTGCTTCATATTCAGTTGTATTGTTAGTACATTCAAACTCTAATCTACATGACAGGAAATGTTTATTCTTTTGTGGATCAATAAGGACACATCCAGCCCCCGACCCTTCTAATGTCTTTGAGCCATCAAAAAATAAAGTCCAAAAATCACCAACTACTAAAAATCAATCTATTCCTACTGCTAAGTCTACTATGTTATAGTCAATCTCATCAACCTGAGAAAAATGAAGGAGATCAGGCTGGGTGTTAGATGTGTCACGGGCCTCCTCCGCTTGATAGTTCCCTGGTTCCAGTTCGAGGAAATAGTTTCCCAACACAGGTTCAACCGGCATATTATTCTCATCCAATTGAGTAACATTGTACTTCATATGAGGTTCTCTCAAGACCTTAATCTGATTGGGACTTCCTTTGTACGGAAACCACAGGTGCGACCAATCTGAGGCGAAATATCCATTCAATTTAGCTGACCAATCTCTTCTCAGGACCAGGCCGTAAAGCGTCTGGTATATCAGCCACCATGATGTTAATAACTTGGCATACTTTGTCATTTGATGCCAGACGGATTAGAACGTCCTCCATCTCACCAATTACCTTAACGTCTTTCCTATCCAATTGCACCACCCTCCACGTGGTTGGCTTAAACTGCCCATTGATTTTCTTACATACTGATACGGGCATGACATTAATTGACGCCCCTGAGTCTACTAGACAATTGTGAACGTTATGGTTAAAAATTTCAAACGTCAGGAGGAAGGGTGGCTGTTTAGTTTTAGACTTACCTCCAGTACTAGCTTCTCCAATTTCTTCTTCGTCCAGAGGTTGATTGTTAGTAGGCCGCTCCTCTTCTGATGTTTCCAGTGCTTTCAACAATCTTTCTTTTTGTTGAGGTACTTTGCACATTTCAAACAGAGGGACGTTTGACTTTATCCTTTTTAAATATTTAACAATGTCATATTCTATTTGTTGTTTAATGGACTGAGATTTATCAGCATTCACCTTTTCTTTGTTTAGTTCAGGTAGCGCTCTGTTCTGCTTAGGATCTTGGCTGGTAATAGTGAATTCGGAAGTCTTATCCGCCACGGATTTATCTTAAAATTTCTTCCTGATATTTCTTTGCAGCCTTTTGATCTTTGGGAGTAAAAGACTGTCATTGCTAACCGTCCCTTGACTTCTAGTTGTCACGTTAGCCTCCCTGATATCTTTGTGTTTTTTAGTTATATCTTCTTCTGCATCGAGTAAGGAGACAGAACTCCATAATGCCATAGTCTCTTCTTCCTGTTCCTTTGTAGAAGTAGAAGCATCATTTTCTTTCTTTTCATCATCATCTTCTTCCGTTAGTCTCGAATCCAATATCTGATTCATAACTAACGGCATTGAATTTATCCATTGTGGACAGTTCCTTTCAGAGTGAGGCTGCTGGTGAAAGGTGTGGAAATTTTCCATCCCTATCTCTGTCAGATTCATAGACGCAGTATTGTGAGGAGGAGTATGGGACTGGTTGTTTTCCTCCCTTTTATTATAATAAGGCCTATAGAACTTCTTTGTTTCCTTCTCTTTTTCCAAGTGTATGATATTGTTAGACAACTTTTGCATCATTTTGGCCATACTCTCATAATTTGGTGCTTTCTCCTCTTTAGGCTTAGTGAACAATAAAGTTTTCCTTCTCTCTCCTGATTGTTCGGGGTAATCTTCAATACTCTCTCTCTCAGCCTCCACCACTTCTGCCTCTTCATAGGTTTTTGTCAGAGTAGGCTTGGCCCTACCTTTCGCAAACATGGCCAGATCAGGACCCAAAGCTGAAGTATAGTACTCAATTAGTACTTTGTCTGAAGGCTTGTCTGTTTCAGAAAAGTTCTTAAGATATGCAGCAAACCTTTGTGTGAAACTGTGCACTTTCTCCTTTTTCTCTTTCTTCAGTGCACATAGTCCTTTCATAAGGGCTGTGTGAGTCTTTTGAACTGCATACTTACTCCTGAAAATTCTCTCGAAAGTATCCCAATCCGGGATAGAATTAGCAGGTAACCCCAAGTACCAAGATGCAACAGCTCCTTTGAGGGTACGTGGGAAAAGTCTGCACACTACATCTTCATGTTCCCCAGCCCTCAGACCTTCTATTGCCAAGTAGAAACTTTGTAGGTGATCGTCCACTAGGATCTTCTCATTGGGGTCAAATTTAGGCAGTAACTTCTCAAAGGCTTGAGGTAGGTCATGCAAAGGGGGAGTCAGGTTTAGGGGTGATCTGGCTTTCCAGGCAGGTGGTGGATTAGGTGGATTAGGAGGAGGTTGATTGGCGTTAACACCGGCCATGAGTTGAGGTGGAGAGTGAGGAGGTGAACCAATAGGGGTGTGAACAGGAGAAATGTAAGGGGTTTCTGGGCCTTCTTGATTCAAAGGTAGCTCAACTTCTTGCAAAGTAGTCTCTACAAGTTCTTCCCAGTCTCCAACCAACAATGAATCTTCTGCTATAGGACGGTTTTTCTTCTTGTACTCTCTTCTAGGTAAGTCAGGGATAATTGGTAACCCTCCAAGATTCTTTATGTATGCCTGGGTGTGTCTTCTTAGGTCGTTAACTACTTCGTTACCAACAGCATATAGATGTTCTCTTTTTTCTTCTTCCGAAATTGGATTGCGCGGTCCACTACTTTCAGAACTATAACCAGTGGAATAATCTCGGGAAAACGGGTTTCCTCGGCCAGCCATGCACTGGAGGCCCTCCTTCTAGCGCCAAAAATGTTGATACCTGGAAATTGGCAGGCGGAAACAGTAAGGGATTCTCCCCAATCAACGTTCCCTACTAGCCCGTTGACTGTTTGGAATAGGGAATCCGTCTGGTTTGCGGTCCGGCTACCGTAGGTCAAGAAACAAATCAAAGGCTTTACCGGTTGCGGCCCGGCCCACCGAGTTTTTTGTGTTTTTTTACTTTAAGAAATGAAATGCAAGTGCCTAACTAAATGCAAGGCAATCAGGATGCATGGAGCGGTCACAATGTAAAGCGCAGGTTCTTACCTCTTGTCTTATGCTCGCAAGCAACCAAATCAGATACAATAAGAAATAAACTAACTATCTAATCTATCCCTAGGGAGCAAAGGTATCATTTTGGGTGAGCAATACATTTTTTGTGCATGCATTATGAAGAATCACAGATAACTGGTGTTTCTTTCAAGACACACGAACACTTCCAGATATTTAAATAACCAGATAACCGATCATTTTTATAACAATATTTATTACTCACAGTGAAAAATATCCCAGAAACTACTGAAGAACACTTAACAAGAACATAGGTTCATGACATTAAATACTCTTACAGTAAATGAAACACAGCTGAAAACGAAATAGTTCCTCTTCAACATTATTCATTGAGTTGCATTGATACATTCCACTTTTCACTTTCTCCAACAAGCAAAATTGCAGTTTCCTTTGCAAAACGAAGTAGTTCCTCTTACAAGCAAACATTTACAAAATTTTCCAGGGGAAAAATCCCCTTCTAATCCCTACTCTCCCATATTTAAACTACAATTACAGAGTCCCTTAGTTTTCCCCCTAGACACATGATCTTTCAGTTTCTCCAACGTTTCGTTTCCTGATCCTTGTCTGTATGCAATCACGAACCATCAGGTAACTGATCCGTTTCTGAGATCTACACGTTTATTGTTCCGGATTTTGCTTTCTGCTCTCATCATTCTCCACGGCGATACCCCTAGCTTCAGTTATATTTCTGCCAGACGGTCCGTCTTTCTTCACGCCAAGGTAGATTGACCGGTCTCCTCGAAAATGCCTGTGATCAATTCACAAACAACATCTCAACAGCAAAACATTATCAATTAAAGACTATTTCACAATGAAATGGCCGGGCACAATACGTACAGGCCGGACATGCTTAACCTATGGTTTTCAACAGAAAAATACTGGTGGGAACACACGAAATCGGCAATCGGACGGAAGTCAGCTCGGAGACCGAAAGGTTCTCCCAGCCGCAACAGTGGGAGAGGCTTAAGTTGTGGACAAGCGAACCGCAGGCGAGAGCGGCTTTAAATTGTCCATCGGACGGTTTTGAGCTTCGGAGGCTGGAAGCCTTCCAGAGCCGCAACGGCGGGAAAGAGGGATCGGAGATACGCGAAGCGGGCGGGAGACAAAAAAAAATCAGGCGTCGGCATAAACTTAAATCGGAAGCTCTCTAGCTCTTCTCAGCCGCAACGGCGGAAAGGTAACGACTCCGAACAAGCGGTAAAATGAATCGGATGTCGGCACAATTTAGAGAGTCAGACGCTAAATTGATCTGAGAGCCGCAACGGCGGCAGAAAAGAAAATCACAGCTTCCGATCTGAAATTAAAAGAGGTCCAATCACAAGAAAAAAACAAGTATTCAAAAAGTTTTAAGGATTAGGCACAGCCAGGTTCATTCTTTCTTCGAACAGGCAACTCTAAAGCACAAATATTTTCCTTTTCTTCGACAGTAAACCAGACATCCGTGACTCAAACCGAAACTGAACAAGGCATAGATAAACCAGCTGACATCCACCTTCAAAGTAAAACGAAAAAAGATATGCCCGAGAGGTTCAAGCATTTTAACGATCAAACAAAGCAAAAATGATGAGGAGGGGCCCAGAGTTTAAGTAGAAATAAATTCGGGGAGAACAGTTGCGTTAGCAACAGGGTATTATCCTTATGTCGGATGAATAAAATATATACCATTTTAGGAGGCATGCACGTGAACTATGGGTAATGTGAGGAGATGACCATCATGTATACATATGTTAGAAATTCTGAAAGAAGTTTCGAGTCAAGAAATGCTTGGAACACCAATACCACACATTATGAATATTATTATTGGTATTTTATGCACCATGATATGATGAACGATGAAGCATTGGATGAAAAGTTATAGATGAGGTGAATCCTTGTGTGATAAATGTGAAAAAAGGATTGTTACTTTATGCATTAATAATTCTTTTAACTAATAGATGTTTCAAAATATTTGAGAAAGTTATGATTATGTGCATATATTATGTTAATTTAAAATGATTACTGTTGTTCTGAGCCTGGTGGAAATGATTGAAGGTACTTTAGAAGAAGTACATATATACTAGAGGTATGAAGGTAAAGGTGGAATTGGCAAAGTTACATGCCATGAGATACAAATGCAGTGATGATTCTACTTGAGATCATAATTTTTATATTATTTTTATGATTGACAAATGTTGTGTAGTTGTTGGGGTACTATGTTATTATCATTAGGTCAAGCTTTCAAAGAAAAACTAAATACTACTCGGTTGTTATAAAAAGATAGCAAAAATAAAATGCATGAATGATTTTTCCATCTATTATGGTTTTTACATACGTCATGTGTCATTGACAGATGATGCGGGTGCATCTTGAGAGCAAGACTAAGCTCTAAAGGGTTGTTATGAAAAGAAACAATAGTATATTGCCAAAAGAAGATATGTTTCTCTTGATTTGAAAATTTATATTTATGCATATGTTTATGATAAATATTGGAAATGTTTCATAACATTGTGTAAAGAACATGTTGTGAAAGACAAGCATTAAAGATATTTCAAAGGGAAGCAAAGATAGATGAAGCTCAATAATAGAAGGGCAAATGCATGTTGAAGAAAAAATATTGGAAGACGCCAACATTGAAGATGGTGTACCCTTCAGCGTGGGAGTATGTAATATCCCCTGTAAAATCATAGTAAGAAATGCTATTTATTTTGCTAAGTTGTGAATTGCTCTCCTAGACTTAGGAGACTCAGGGTTTGACTCCACAGAATGAATTTGGGCATGAATCCACTAGGGTGGGGGAGAGTGGATGCGAAGCTATGTGTTTGATTACGAATGTCATATTAATACTATGGGAACTTGAATAAAAATTAATCTCTTAATTTATCTTAACCACTTAAAGTCTTTAAGCATTTTCCAAAAATATTATATACAAATGATTCTAATTAAAATCATGAGGTCATCTTAGTTATTATCATAATTATAACTTTGGCAATAATGCCGATACATATGGTTACTATTCCTAAAGAGGAAAGAGCTTACCCTAATGAATGATTACATATACATGTAAAAATAAAATATTTATTAAAACACAAATAAGTGATCATTTATGATATTTAAATAAATAAATATTAAAGAATAAGGAGGAGGGATTCCATTAAGAGGTGTTATATATATATGAGAAAATGCCCATACAAATATGTATATTATGTAAATAAATATTAAAGAATAAGGAGGAGGGATTGCATTAAGAGGTGTTATATATATAAGAGAATGCCCATACAAATATGTATATTATGTTAGAAAACATTTGTAAAAATTATTAGGAGAATAATAAATTAGAATGTGTCCTTAGGTAACTTCTTTTTGGCACTTATTGTGTTAGTTCGAAACCTTATAGACTCGAATCATGGGAAGGAGGAGCCGGGGGTTTTGGAAACCATTTAGCCTTTTGGTTTTTGTTTTTTCTGGGAGAGAAGACGATTGGCTCGACAACATATGGAAGCTGGAAATTGGTGTTCGAGGAGGATCTAGGCTTCAAGGAGAGATCTCGGTAGTAGAAACCAGGTACATGTATCTATTTTAATTCAGTTAAAGGATGTAAATGTAAGCCAAATTTATTACGTGACCTGATCTATACATTACTGCTAGAGAGGGAAAAGATCTCTATCAGAGCATCCTTAACTTCTAAAATTATGTGTGATTAAATGGGTCATGCCCAGTTCCTTTGCCTTTGTGACTTCAAAGGTTAGACCTTTTGACAAAGTTGATATTGGTTGTTTTACCGTTGCGCTTACGGGGAGGAGGCACAACCTCTGAATAGAAGAACTCTAGCCTCTACCCTATATTTAATGTCAACACGCAGAAGGTGTATCCCCATAGATCTCCATTATACATTTTGTCTTTACTCTTATCTCTCTACATATTAGGAGATAGAGTCCGAACCCTAAACTAACGGATATACTCCAAACAACGAATGTTTGGCTAAGGCTTTTACATGCTGTGAGAGGTCTCTGGTGTACGACTTCTCATGGGAAGGAAATTGACTCCGAGTTCAAATTTTATTTTAACGGATTATGTGAAGTCGAATCCTAACTGGAATTAATGTTGGGAGGAAGTAACGTCTTTTCCTTTCTGTAAGTGTCGTCTTAAACAAATGATGACTGTTTTTAGGTTATTAATATAATATGTTAGTTATAAATTAATTAAGAGAGGAGTGTCCTCTTAAAAAGGATCGTTTTCAACATAATCATAGATAGAGGATATGGTCAAGACATGCATATTTGTAATCTATGATCATATTATAGAAGATTTTATGGCATCATAATCATAGATACACGATATAGTCAAGACATGCATATTTGTAAGGGACTTCTTGCTTTTTATAAATTGGGCCAAGAACTCATCTTGCCATAATATTTAATGTATAATAACAAGTGGAGTAAGCAACAAAGTTGCTTAGTACCTGCCTCCTAAGAAGAGATTGAAAATATATAGCAATAGGATAATTTTGCTATAAAAATATATGATAAAACAAATATAATTACAATTTGAAAGAAATTAAAACAAAAATGAATTAAAAAAATGTCCATTTAAATACGATATAGGTTATTGCAATGTAGCATAAAACAAGCATATTCAAGCTTCCTTACATACTTCTAGTAATATTCTTGACTTATGTTATAAAAATATGCAAGTTTCTTTATAGACTAGCATAAATAGGAAATGAGAAATAATAGCTTATAAGACTATAAATTAATATCATTGTTGTGAGAATAGTTTATTTATATTTTATTATAAATTTATAATTTAAATTTAAAATAAATTTAATTATTTTAAATTGAAAAAAAATAATTTTTAGTTAAATATTTTGACGTATGCTACAGTTCACGGCCAATATTTATTTGGTAAATATTTGCCAGCATTTATGTTTTGTTATTGATTTTATAGATTATTTAATTGTCACTTTCAAGAAATATAACTGGAATTGGAACAAACGATGGAAAATTGGTGGAATTTGAACAAACGATGAGAAGTTCGAACTGTAAAAATGCACTTTCAGTGGCTTCTGAAAAGTGATGTACATTTACATTTTACACTGTACATCTTTGTTTAAACTGCATTTTTTCTTTTCTCACACGAAATGCTTAATTGATATAGTTTTACCAAAAAATGAAGGAATATCCTGGAGCAGTTTTCTGGATTGAAGGAAACGGAGCTTTAATGTCCAACGATGCATGTCATACGCCTTGTTTGTTTTAATTTGCCTTTCTTTTAACGATAAATGCTTTATGTTAATGTACAGGAGCGACGGAAAAGAAAAGAAAGAAAAACAAAGATTTGATCCAAATAGTCCTTGGAAATTATGCCAGATATTAATGATCAGATCTAAACTACTCTAATAGTAATATAGCCTTATTTCCAGTGGCATTGCCTTTCATCCAGGTTAGTAATCCTCTTTAGCTTACATTTTTCTCAGGCATTTCCTTTCACAGAGTACCCAGAATCTGCATGGCTATGAGACCCACAGCGTCGTCCACATGTGTTACATGATCATTAGAAAAGAAGACCGCCTTCGCCGACCATCTACGTTAATGTTGCCTCTGGATAATGTACTGTTAAGTGAACTACATGGAGCCTGACATTGATCAGATTGCTTATTTGAGGCATACCGATTAGGATTTCTGCTAAATCCTTCAGTATTTTCATAGACAGGTGAAGGTCCCTCATTATTCTTCGGAAACCGATAACATGCCTGTTTGCCATTACTTTTATCACATTGCACCTCATTTGGGCCATGCCTTTCCATAGTTATAGCTACTCTCCATTGTGGTGTCGTATACAAAGACTGATGTTTCTTTGCATCAGAGGGGTGATCGGAGTTTTTCATATGAGACAGCATTTCCAATTTCTGCCAACAAGGTTTGGGAGCATAGGTTTTCTTACTTTTATTAACTGAAATTTGATGCTTTGAGATCGGTTCTTTTACTCTGAGATGAGGTTGTTGTATATACAGGCCCAGACTCTGAAAAAATGGATGCTTAAGTGATTCAGATGTGGTTGGCCTCTTCTTTGGATCCCAGGAACAAAGTGAAGCGATCAGATCAATGGCTTCGGGGCTTGCAGTTGGTATCAGAGCCGAAATTACATGACTATCAATGAACTATGGAAATCGATACTTCAATGAAACTGCAAGCCTTAATCCTTGGGGCCATGTTTGCTAATTAGGGCTACCAATTACGCTCAATATTTTGAATATCTAATCTGCTTCACAAGATCCGGGGAAAAGAGGACAAAGGGTAAAAGTTCTACCATTATTACACCCATTGCCAACATATCAACAGCTGAGCCATACGAAGGCGGCCGGAGCATAAATTCAGCAGCGCGATACCAACGTGTTGAAACATATTCTGTAAAAGGGGATTGTGAGGAGACCTCTCGCGCTTGACCAAAATTAGCAATTTTGATAACATCTTTGTTTAGTAACAGATTTTCAGGTTTAAGATCGCGATGAAAATATCCTTGTTGATGCATATACGTGATAGCTTCAAACAGTTGGAAGCACCCGTTCTGCACTTCAGATTCTGGAAAAGGATTGTCGTCGCGGCCTTTCATTAACTCGTACAAATTTCATTCCATGCACTCAAAAACAAAATATAAGTTGTTATTTTGTCTGACTGTGAGGAGGCAAATCTCACCGATTAAAAAATTCGTCAGCAGCCAGTGCAGACCTCCCAAGGAACTGTGAGAACTTGGGTGCCTATAAACGTGGAGTTATGTTTGAGCCTTAACCTTCGTCAGTTCGAAATCGAAATCTTGGTAGCCCTATAAATATATATCTCTTGGCATCCTACAGCATGTTACGGTCAATTACTAGTGGAACTACTTCTCGTAAATGAAGCTTTAGTGACAGCTGGCTCCGATGGTACTATTATGACGCCATGTTGCCACATGTCAACTCAAATCTAGATACCAAATTCCAAAGTTGACATCATCTTCTATCCACCAATCAGCTGTTTACAAAAATAGCTTTTTAACAAAATTAAAAAAAATATTTTACAAACCCCTAAGTCATACTTTGCAAAACAGGTTTTAATTCTTTATAGCTGCCTCAAAAGGCACCAACTAATACCAAAGTCAAAGGAGTTTGACTTGTGATCGATTACAAAAATACTTGGATGTGAAGCGGAACTTCTATTTGAATTTAAGAAGTATAATCATAGATACACGATTTAGTCAAGACATGCATATTCGTAAGGGACTTCTTGTATATAATAAATTGGGCCAAGAACTTCACTAAATTGAACGAGGCTTCACTCATCTTGCTATAATGTTTAATGTATAATAAAATTTCTTGGATGTGAAGTGGAAATTCTATTTGAATTTAAGAGGTAAAACTTCCTACTTATAAGTAGGACCTAATGATTATGTGAGTAAGATAATTATTTATAAAGTCAAGTTTATTATTTTTAAAAAACATGGATTTATAAAGTAGTGTAGAGGATTTGGTTGAATATTAAGCTTGATTATTAACTTTTATTAAGATATTAAGGGTAAAGTTAACACTATATATTATTTAAATAAGTTATGCTTAATGTATAAAAATCAAGTATCAACCTTACCAGAAGATTGTTAAGGTGCAAATCTAGTCACTTATATATTTTTATAAAGAGTTACAAATGTGTTTTTGTTGGTTAAAAACTAGGCTATCATGTTCCATAGTTTAACCCTCGATTTCCTTCGTAAGATTGGTTGAGAATTATCGTTAAGTTTACTTGCAAAATGTTCTTTTATTTATTGACTCTCCATCCTACACGATTAAGCTTGATTATTAACTTTTATTAAGATATTAAGAGTAAAGTTAACACTATATATTATTTAAAGAAGTTATGCTTAATGTATAAAAAACAAGTATCAACTCTACCATAAGATTGTTAAGGTGCAAATCTAGTCACTTATATATTTTTTTAAAGAGCTACAAATGTGTTTTTGTTTTGTTGGTTTATCATTAAGTTTACTTGCAAAATGTTCTTTTATTGGCTCTCCTAGATTATTAAACTTGATTATTAACTTTTATTAAGATATTAAGAGTAAAGTTAACACTGTATATTATTTAAATAAGTTATGATTAATGTATAAAAATGAAGTATCAACTCTACCATAAGATTGTTAAGGTGGAAATCTAGTCACTTATATATTTTTTTAAAAAGCTACAAATGTGTTTTTGTTGGTTAAAAACTAGGCTATCATGTTCCATAGTTTAACCCTCGATCACTATATATTATTAAAATAAGTTATGCTTAATGTATAAAAATCAAGTATCAACTCTACCATAAGATTGTGAAGGTGCAAATATAGTCGCTTATATATTTTTTTAAAGAGCTACAAATGTGTCTTTGTTGGTTAAAAACAAGGCTATCATGTTCCATAGTTTAACCCCTGTGTTGCATGGGTACTCGTACCAGGGGGCCGGG
This sequence comes from Pseudotsuga menziesii, assembly GCA_001517045.1. NCBI lineage: Eukaryota > Viridiplantae > Streptophyta > Pinopsida > Pinales > Pinaceae > Pseudotsuga > Pseudotsuga menziesii. The sequence continues at coordinate 307,966 of LPNX010446799.1, forward strand.
TACACGAACCAGTACCGGGTACACGTACCGGGTACTTGGGTACTTCAATGGTACGTCCCCAGCCGTACCCAGCCGTACCCAAATCCAATCTCACGTACCGGGTACTTCATGTATGAAAATAGGGTACTTGCGTGGATTTTGGTACGCCATACCACGTGATTGGGTACGCGGCCAATAGAGCCATTGGACAATTTATCTTAGCTCGTTGTTTGGGATGAGTCAATTTGAAAATTTTGAAGTTTAAAATTTTAAAAATTAAATAATAAAAAACTAAAACACATGTTATGCGAGCCTTTGCCCCTTACCTAAACCAGCACAACACTGCATTTCTCACGGCTAGTGCACTGTGCTCACTACTCCAGCGACAACGTGACAGAGGACCTTAGTGATGCTAAT
>LPNX010446799.1:309274-369441 GCA_001517045.1 Pseudotsuga menziesii
CTTAGTTTAACCCTTGATTTCCTTTGTAAGATCAATTGAGAGTTATCGTTAAGTTTACTTGCAAAAAGATTGATTGAGAGTTATCATTAAGTTTACTTGCAAAATGTTCTTTTATTGACTCTCCATCCTATATGATTTATTCCCAACTCAAGGATATCCCCTTAGTGGGAAAGCATACATCGTTGGAGGAAAGTCGAAGTCAAGTCCTTAGTCTCCCTCCCTAGGATGAGTCGGTCCTTGTAAATATATGGTTATAGTGTCATACAATATTGTAATGATATGTGAAATTGTCACAAAGTATATTTGAAGAATTATTCTTTTCTTAGTTTAACTTTACTAAGTGAATTTAAAGTTTGAGACATGCTTTAATATGGTTAAGTGTTCCTAAAGAAAATTTAGTTAAATGTTTTGGGTAATCATTCCTTTATCTTAATAACGTTTATATGGTTCCAAAAAATAATTAGATATGATTATTTGAAACAAGAACTTATATTAAGACTTCATGCCATAGTACCTTATTCTATTTTGCTAAGTGTGTAATTAAGCTAAGGGGTTATTATAGTAATTGTGTGATCATAATTCAAAATTATTAATTCATGGGTATCCTTATATGAGAGGACCTTACACCAATGACAAAGTATGATGGATGAGATCCATATTAAGAAATATAAAATAGACTAAAATTATTTGATAATTAGATAGTTTAAAGATAATGCCTTATTATGTTAATTATGATGGAAATCTTATAGCACAATTGTAGGAATGTCATTTTAATTCGGTTAAATTTTAGAGGGACCTCTAGACAAAGTAAAAGATAATATGTGAGTGTAAAGGAATATTGTATTTAGGTAGTAAGTTCACTCCTCCTTTGCTCAAGTGGTTAAAAATTGATTATATACCCATTTGTACCTAAAATAACATAAGCGTATTTCATTAATGTTTGATTATGTCATGTATAGGAACAAACTTTAAAACTACTAGGCTAATTGAATGTGGTTCTTCTTTCAAAAATAAAACTCATATTATTACCTAATTAACAACATGATATTTCACCTTGATTATAATGATTCAATAAGAAGTGGAACTAACTTATTGATTTACTCGATATCATAATAAAAAATTACCTCATTTCCCTTAATGTTACTTTTGGATTTTGGGATTGTTACACCTTCTACTATACCTCCTAACATAATGGGGTAACAATAAAAAGCTGAAATAATATCCTAAGAATAAAATGCAAGAAAATAATGTTTATAAAATCATTTCTTTAGGACCAAATCCCATCACAATATGTTGCATAGTGTCTTCTTCAACATCTCCATCTTTAACTAAACCAGTAAACCAATAAAGACATTTGAAAATCCAAGCATTGATTTAGAATTATGAGCAAATCCATGAACAAAAATTTGAAAGTCAAAAATCAATATTAGAAATACCTACACAACGTTTGGGAATATGGTGTAAGAATATGAAACATTTTTTTAGGATGTAGGTCTTTGTGTCTTCTTGTGTGGGTTGTTTTCTGTTTTTTAAGTTATAGACAAAGAAAATAGCCTACCTTTTGAGTTAGATTGACATTAGTCCATTTAAAATTAAATAAAAAATAGAAAAAGATAATAAAGTTTAAAGAAAAATTACATATTTAGAATCTATAGAAGTGTGTGAATTTCATCGAGCATTGGTCCACCACATCTTGGTCTTAACATAGCCAATGAACGATATTTTTCTTTTAGGATGTAGGTCTTTGTGTCTTCTTGTGCGTGTTCTTTGATGTTAGTCCATTTAAAATTAAATAAAAAATAGAAAAAGATAATAGCTTTAAATAAAATTACATATTCAGAATCTACAAAGAGAGTTATAGAAGTGTGTGAACTTTCATTAACAGTGGACAAGCATGGCATATGGAAAATCATACACGAAATAGGAGAATTGGTACAAAACAAGTTTTTATGCCATAAGATAGTCCGAAGCTCTTGGTTGGGAAAACCGAACCTAAAACTAAAGTAGCTAAGTCATCCACCATGTTGGTTGGAAAAAAGGTGCCGCCAAAATTCTAAATTTAAATCACGCGCACGAGTAGTTTATAACATAATGTGCACGCACTAGAAGCGCGATCGCTTGCGTGCTTCCTGTGCACGCGTTAGGGACACATGGGCGCATTTGTTAAGTAAACACTTTGTTTTGATTTTATATTCAAGCATTTGCAATGGAATGATGATGAGGAGGAGGAGGAGGATGACAATGATGATCAAATGAGGATGATGACTATGATGATGATGAGGATGATGATGATGATGAGGATGATGACTACGATGATGAGGAGGAGGAGGATGACTATGATGAGGAGGAGGAGGAGGAGGATGACAATGATGATGATGAGGATGATGGCTATGGTGATGAGGAGGAGGATGCTGATAATGATGATGACTATGATGATGATGATGATGATGATGAACAATGATGGTGATGATGATGATGATACGAATCAGGATCACAATGACTATGAGTAAGATGATGATGATTATGATGATGATTATTATGATCATGATGATGATGATTATGATGATGAGGATGACGATGTTGATGACGATGATGATGATGATGAGGATGATGATAATGACTATGATGATGAACAATGATGATGACTCATGATGATGAGGGGGAGGATGATGATCACGATGACTATTACTATCATGACAGTGATTATGATGATGATGATGATGATTGCGATGATGAGGATGATGGTGTTGATGACGAAGAGGATGATGATGACTATGAAGATGACTATGAGGATGAACAATGATGGTGATGATCATGAAGATGATGACGAGGATGATGACGATGGTAACGATGATGAGGAACATTGATGATGATGATAATGATTGTGATGATGATGATAAGGATGATTTCAATGATGATGACAAGGATGATGACTATGATGATGATGATGAGGATGAGGATGAGGATGAGGATGATGATGACGATGACAATGATGATGAACAATGATGGTGATGATGAGGATGAGGGTGATGACAAGGATGATAATGATGATGGGGAACATTGATGATGATGATGATAGGTTTGGTTGAAACTTTGCTTTGATTTTATTTTCAAGCATTTGCAATGGAATGATGATGATGAACAATGATGAGGAGGAGGAGGAGGATGATGACAATGATGATGATGAACAATGATGAGGAGGAGGAGGAGGATGATGACAATGATGATGATGAGGATGATGACTATGATGATGATGATGATGATGATGATGATGATGATGATGATGACGACGACGACGATGATGATGATGGTGATGTTGATGATGGTAATGAGGATGAGGATGATGAGGATGATGACGACGACGATGATCAACAATGTTGGTGATGATGATGAAGATGAGGATGATGACAATGATGATGATGAGGATGATGATTATGATAATGAAGAGGATGAGGATAATGATGACGATGACGACGACGACGATGATGATGATGACAATGATGGTGATGATGATGATGATGAGGATGAGGATGAGGATGATGGCAACGATGATGAGGAACAATGATGATAATGATAGGTTTACTTGAAACTTTGCTTTGATTTTATTTTCAAGCATTTGCAATGGAATGATGATGATGAACAATGATGATGATGATGAAGATGATGATGATGACGATGAATAATGATGGTGATGATGATGAGGATGAGGATGAGGATGATGAGGATGAGGATGAGGATGAGGATGATGAGGATGATGATGACGATGGTTATGATGATGATGATGATGATGATGATGACTAGGATGATGAGGATTATGATGTTGATGATGACGATGATAATGACTATGATGATGAACAATGATGGTGATGATGAGGATGAGGATGATGACGAGGATGATGATCATGATGACTATTACTATGATGACAGTGATTATTATGATGATGATGATGATTGTGATGATGAGGATGATGATGTTGATGACGAAGATGATGATCATGATGAGGATGATGATTATTATGAGGATGAACAATGATGGTGACAATGATGAAGATGATGACGAGGATGATGGCGATGCTGACGATGATGAGGAATAGTGATGATGATGATGCTGATAAGGATGATTTCAATGACAATGATGAGGATGATAACTATGATGATGATGATGAGGATGATGATGATGATGATGATGAGGATGACGATGAGGATGACAATGATGATGAACAATGATGGTGATGATGAGGAGGATGAGGACGAGGATGATGATGATGCCGATGACGATGAGGAACAATGATGATGATAATGATAGTTTTAGTTTAAACTTTGCTTTGATTTTATTTTCAAGCATTTGCAATGGAATGATGATGAGGAGGAGGATGATGACAATGATGATGATGATGATGATGACTATGATGATGAGGATGATGATGATGATGATGATGATGATGATGATGATGACGATGATGATGATGATGGTGAACACTGTTCGTGATGATGATGATGATGATGATGATGATGAGGATGATGATGATGACGATGATGAACAATGTTGGTGATGGTGAGGATGATGACAATGATGAGGATGAGGATGATGACTATGATGAGGATGATAACGATGATGATGATGATGACAATAATGATGACAATGATGATGAACAATGATGGTGATGATTATGATGATGATGACGATGATGATCAGGATGAGGATGACAATGATGGTGATGACGACGATGATGAGGAACAATGATGGAAATGATAGGTTTAGTTGAAACTTTGCTTTGATTTTATTTTCAAGCATTTGCAATGGAATGATGACGCTGAACAATGATTATGATGATGAGGATGAGGATGATGATGATGATGGTGAACAATGATGGTGATGATTATGACGATGATGAGGACGATGATGATGAGGATGATGATTATGATGATGATGATGATGAGTATGATGATGATGATGATGATTATGACGACGATGATGATGATTATGATGATGCAGATAATTATGTTGATGACGATGATGATGAAGAGGAGGAGGATGATAACGACTGTGATGATAAACAATGATGGTGATGATGATGATGGTGATGAGGATGATGATTAGGATGATGATCACGATGACTATTACTATGATGACAGTGATTATGATGGCGATGAGGATGATTGCGATGACGAGGATGATGATGTTGATGATGAAGAAGATGATGATGATGAGGATGATGATGGCTATGAAGATGAATAATGATGGTGATGATGATGACGATGATGACGATGAGGATTCTGATGATGATGAGGAACAATGATGATGATGATGATGATAAGGATGATTTCAATGACGATGATGACTCTGATGATGATGATGAGGATGACGATGATGATGATGATGACAATGATGATGAACAATGATGGTGATGATGATGATGATGATGAGGATGAGGATGATGATGATGACGACGACGATGAGGAATAATGATTATGATGATGATAGGTTTAGTTGAAAATTTTATTTTATTTTATTTTCAAGCATTTGAAATGGAATGACGATGATGAACAATGATGATGATGAGGAGGACGAGGATGACAATGATGATGATGAGGATGATGACCATGATGATGATGATGATGATGATGATGACAATGATGATGATTATGCTGAACAATGATGGTGATGATGATGATGATGCTGAACAATGATGGTGATGATGATGATGAGGATGAGGATGAGGAGGAGGATGAGGAGGAGGAGGAGGATGAGGAGGAGGAGGATGGTGATGATGAACAATGTTGGTGAGGATGATGATGATGATGGCAATGAGGACAATGATTATGATGACGAAGAGGATGCTATACTCATGAGGGGATCTACCGATCCCTGGTGGGGATGGCTGGTCACTCAATCCTGCAGACACTTGTTCATTTGCACAAAAATATTTAGATTCAATTAGTAAATATTAACTAAATATGGGCCAACAATTTAAATAAATATGTGATGATTGATAAGAACTAATTTAGTGATACAATAAAAGTCACAAATCAATCAAGTGACATAACATCAATGATATGATGGTGATAATAATAGTCCCAAACTTGCATAATAATTTTTCTTTTAAATTATGATTTTCAGGGATGTTATATTTTTCTCTATTTTAGAGAATATCCACAATGTTTATGGGCTTACTCCTTAGACTTTCAGAACTTATATGCTTGTCTTGTGCAATATCAAAGGATGGATGATTTGTAGGGTAATTGTTTGTTATACTTTCCCTAACTATATCTTTGAAAATTGTATCCACTATTGATGCTAAAGTTTCCTTATATACGAATTAGTTGACTAGTTAACCCTAGTAAACCTTGCTAATGCTTCATTTCATTTCTGGTCCAAAGAGTTGACATGGCTATTATTTCTCTTCTCCTGCTATTTCAAACCTAATTTTGTAAGGTACCTAATTGAGAATACCCTTCTTAGTACATTTTTTATAAGTTTCTATTATAGGTAGCGTACTGAGCAGATAATGGTTATTTTCACATATTCAATTATTGACAATACAACTAAGACCCAATTCATTAATTACCAATTTAATAATCTAACCCATCATCTTGGTGCATCTCCATGTAAATGTTTTCCACGTAAGTTTTTTCTAGGTCCCTCATTTTTTCACCAATGTCAAACATACTTCCTAGNGTAAGTAAACATTTCATCCAATTTTGAAGGAATTGAATGAATTTTAATATAGTGGGGTGGAATAGTTTTTTTCTTTCATGACCTTGTTAGAAAAACAAGATCGCGTAGCAACAACAATAAACAATACAAACGATGCAAATATTAAAACAAATTACAAGAGAGACACATATCTTAGATGACAAGATTAACTACTATCATAAAATTTAATTACTGAAAGAAAACTACCTATTTGTATGGTGTCATGATGTCCTGTACAGCTGCTAGGGATCTATCTAGGTTGAAGGAACCAGTGTCCTCCCACCCATGTGTTGGAGACTCAGTGCTGAATAGATGTACATTAAAAAAATCAAGTAATCAACATCTAATTCTAAGTTAAATTTATTAGAAATTATGACATTAAGTAACATAATGACTAACCTGGTGTAGGTAGCTCTCTGTGCCATGCTCCTGCATGGGAACCTAGCATCGATTCCCACAACAAGAACAATGATGTGGCACTGTTCTCATTGAGCTGGATGGATCCACCTGGATACCACATGTAATCGCTCTCCCTCGCCCACCACCACTAGCCCATGCATAAGTGTGTCTCTTTGGGGGGTCCTACTCGCTTTGCGAGGACATAGCCAAAAATGCGGTATATCTGAGAAGGTGTCGTGTGGCACGTCTAAAGGACTCATGGATCTCATATAGCCTTCTACCTAACCCAGGGGGTTTAGGAGGAAATTTTGGCTCTCTCCTAGGTGCAACAGGTCCTCTCAGTGGGTTCCAGTGGGCGTGAGGTCAATCTTAGGCTGAGCCAAAAATGGATGCCCTGGAACTCAGTGATGTCAAAGTAGTTCACGCAGAACCCTAACACAAACTGAGCCTATAGTTTCTTGAGAAAATATTGTGGGACCTCGACATTGTTGCATAGAGTCTTGTCAAATACAATGAACCATCACTTCCTCTAGTTTTCTCTCCATGGCTGGTAATTATACCATTCCATGCAAACTCACCTCTTCCTCACATCTGGAAATTGTCCTATTCTAGGATTTGTAAATTTGTTCTATAGTTGGGATTTTGTGATATTTAATTTTTTTATATCCTCTTCAGATATACAAGTGCTATAATTCTCTCTCATTCAAGCCCTATATTCGTTCAAACTAGTTATCTCACTATGGACAATGTTCATAGATTCTATAATTTTTTGTATTGATGTGGCAAGGGAAACCAGAGAGGGTTCCCTCGTGTTCTTCAATTCATCACTCAAAATTCTTAATTGGTTTAAATACCCATGTAATTCATCTTCAGGGTTTTCTTCTTCATTTAATTCATAGTTTTCTTCATTTAATTTGGGGTTTGGGTCCTCTGTTCGGTTTGTTTCATTCATTTCTTTGGATGGTTCATTGGTATTGGTCATTGTGGTTAGGTAATTTGTACCTATAGTATCAAATTTTATGCATTTTAATTAATTTTTGATTGTTTGTAGTTTTGTATTTTATTTTAAAATAATAAAAACAATGAAATTAACAAAAAAAATTGCAATCCTACTCTATTTACCTTACTCCAACTCCGTTTTAGGTGATTTGTACAAATTAGTTGGGCTCCTTGAGGGTCGAATTCGTCTCCTTGGGGGTCATTGTCTCCTCCTTGTGCACTCGCGGGTGGCTAAAAAATAAATATTCCCACTATTTTTTTTAATACACAGGGACGCACGCGCCTCCCTATTTGCTATCGCGCCCAACACGCCCACGCATCCAAATGCGCATGCACGTCCACATGTGCGTGCGCTCTCTTATTGCCCATGCTGGAAATTTGGCGTGGAGGTTCGTCACTCTGAAGCAGGAGCACATGCACGCATCTAAGCGATGCATGCGCATTGTTGATTAGGCCCGCTTGTGCGCTCCCATTGCATTATATTCGGGTAGCAGGCTCTTGCCGTTTCCCTTGTCATATTTCAAAATTTGTTTTCTAAATTCACTTTTCAATTCATCTTGTTTTTTCTCTTTTTTCTTTTGAATACTCTAATATTTATTAACATATTTCATTATTTTAGCTACTCTTATCTTTTCACATAAAAGGCCTATTGGAATATGGATTCTCATCCTCTTAGATGAAATATAAAAATTAAGTCTAAATCAAATGAACAATAAAGATCATGTACTTGAATCTATATCAAATGTTGTGATTAAAAGTGTTGACTTATATATATACTTTTTTATATTTAATTTGGAAATATATGATTAAAATTGATATTTGTCCAAAAAATATTACACTACTAATCTCTTAGTGCCTAATTGGAAAGAATAAAAAAGGATGATTAATAATTACCCCATCATCACTATAACATTGTACATCTACGAAAGTTATAAGAGTTATTAGTTTTTAGTAAAAAGTCTTAAAAATGTAATTAAAGATGAAAAAGCATTTTTTTTGAAAAAGAGTGATACGATGAAATAATAATGCTTTAAACAAAAAAAGTATTAGTTCCAATATCTCTATGTACAAACCTAAATCAAAGATTAATTCCAATATCTCCCTCTACAAATCTAAATCAAAGTACCAGTAAAATGTTAAGAATTGTAATCTCTCCACCATTTTTGCTTCTCTTCTTTAATCTTTAACACGGTATGAGAGCTTATGGCGTGATCCATTTATTTTTGTCCTAGGTAATTCTTTCAAAAGGTGGTTAGTTTTTAATAAAAAAATATTAAAAATGTAATTAAAGATGATTTTTTTTGTTTGAAAAATAGTGATACGATGAAATAATAATGCTTTAAACAAAAAAAAGTATTAGTTCCAATATATCTATGTAGAAAGCTAAATCAAAAAGTAATTCCAATCTCTCCATGTACAAATCTAAATCAAAGTACTAACAAAATATTAAGAATTGTAATCTCTCCACCATATTTGCTTCTCTTCTTTAATCTTTAATCGGGTATGAGAGTATATGGCCTGATCCATTTCTTTTTGTCTTGGGTAATCTTTTTCAAAAGGTGGAAAGAACATACACGCATAGATCCGATCTTATTGGAGTTTGTGATCGAGACAAGACGATTGAATAAGATTGAAGAAAATCAGAGAAGATTGATTATTGAAGATGGAGCTACCATAAGCACTACTAGAACATATTGAAGATGTAAGAAATATCTTAACACCATAAGGATTATGGAAAACATTTGATGGAGATAATTATAATCTATGGGCTATGGTTGTAAGAAATTTGTTAATTTCACAAGATTTGTGGAATTTCGTAGCTAAAGAGGATCCCATTGATCTAGCTGCATTGAATACTTTGACACTGTTCCAAAAATATAGAAGGAAAGTTGTTTCCTTAAATGTCATACAAGACAGTATAGATTATTCCATTTTCATTACATTGCAAAAGCTCATACTCCAAAAAGAGCATGGGATATACTTAAAGAATTGTTTTGTGAGGAACAAACTGTAGAAGAAGATGACTTTGTAATTCACGCAAAAAAGGAAGACCATGTCTTTGAGGCAGCCCAACAAATATTGTTGATCTAGTTGTGTTTGTTGATGAGAGTAAACCTGCCAATGTAGCAATACCAAGTGATGTGGGTGATTGTCTCTAAGAGAAAGAGATAGTGTGCAATAGTTTATGAGAATGATGAAATAGATACCATTGAAACAACAAAAGAAGAAGATGAGGAACGAGAAGATGTTAATGCTCTCCAACAAGAAGCAAAATCTATTCATATTTTTTCTAACAAAAAAATTAGTGTGCAGGTAAAATAGACACCATGAAAAACCATGATGAAACAGAAGGAGTTTTGCACTATGTTCCAAAGCTAAAGAAGACAATGAATAACATCTACATAGCATTGAGATCCATAAGACAAATATGAAGCAGTCCAAGTACACATCAAGGAAGAAAGTAAAGCTAAAGTTTTTGAATGAAATGTAAGAGTCACTAGTTGAGACATAGACCAACATACATCCTTTTTCATTGATAGTGCTGAAAGTATTTTTCTAGTTGAGATCATAGTAGCATAGTTCCGTCATATTGGCCTTTTGTGTAGGAAAATTTTGAACAAATTTGAATTCGTCGAATATTCGATATGTGTGTAATACAAATTTTAAAAAGCCAAATTTTAATTATTAAAACACTATAAAATAAACACTTTTCAATTTCATACTTAATAATTTAATTTAATAGGAATAAAAATATGCCAAAGAAAATAAATATGCAATTATTAGAGCAACACTATATTTATTGGTTACCAAAATCATCTCCAATGTAAATAGTGGTAAACATTATTTACTTTCTTCTTGAAAAATTAATAACTAAGAGTTTTCTCTCTTATATTACGACCATTATCTTTGTGTTTTTTTAATTGTAATTTTGGATATTCAATATTTCATTAAAAATATAGTATATGTTTAACTATATATAAATGTTATATATATAGTTGTATATTTAATTAAGTATATATATATATATATATATATATATATATTTTGTTGTATAATTAATTAAAAATATTATATATAAGAAGTCTACTTCATTATTTTATTCATATTGGACTTTTTGGTTACCTAGTTTTTCAGTATCCAATTTGTATGGGTATTTGTACTCGAATTATGCTAATATGGTTGAGATTGAGGGGGCCTCTTAAGAATTGTAACTTCAAGTGTAGAGTATGGTCAATAGTGCATTAATTAGTTGGTTAGTTGATTTGGTCACCTTATCTAGAGTTAGTGACCCATAATATTGCTCACCTAGGGTATTTCTCTCACATAATAAGAGACAATCAATATGCCCATTGTGTGCTCCGTCATTTCTACTACATTACTTTGTTAATTTTTAACACAAAATAAATTTAGAAATAGATCATGTAAGACATTTAAAATGTAATCAAGTGAAAAGGTGATTATTACAACAATCCAATAAATAATATGTAATAATAACTTTATTTATAACCTAAATCTCTCACAAATGAGTAATAGAAAAATAGTTGAAGGAGAATAATGGTAGAAAGATGTTTGTTTAATGGACAAATATTTCAATGTTGTACTTCACATTAAAATATTTTTAATCCCAATTACTTATTCTATATTTTGAAAGAAAAATCAATATATATGTTTTAAATAAAAAAAAATTGTATATTTCATTTTAGCATTCAACCAATAAACTCATTAATATCCAAAAATTACATATATTAAAAAATATATTATTAAAACTACAAAATCTTTAAAAACAAAAATGAAATTAACTCATTAATATCCAAACATTACATATATTAAAAAATATATTATTAAAATTTAAAACTGCAAAATATTTAAAAACAAAACTGAAATTAACTCATTAATATCCAAACATTACATATATTAAAAATATATATTATTAAAATTTAAAACTACAAAATATTTAAAAAGAAAAATCAAATTAACTGAAGTATATATATACTCCACTCCACACTAAAATATTTTAAATTGTAAATATTTATCTCACAATTTTACACCAATTTTAAAGGAAAATAAGTATATATATTAATTTTTAAAAACGTTGCATATTTCATTCTAACATTCTACAAGGTAACTCATTAATATCTAAACTTGATATAAGGAAACCCATTGTTCTTTAAACTTTATATATTAAGAAAACATAATTTAAAACTGCAAAATCTTTAAAGACAAAAATGAAATTAAATTAAGTATATATAAATTTCTGTTTTTTTAATTAAATTTGTATCTTTTTAATGATAAAATCTTGAAAACAAATCTAAAAAATACCTTGATAATCTTGATCACAATAAACAACTTCTTCACTGTCTTTATTAGAATAAACAATTTTGTATCATCCCATAACCATTACGAACACAGACATGATCACATTTAACAAATTACAACAAAATTGAACCATTTACGCACTTAAGGTTCTACATGAAAATAGCCTTACTGTCCATGATTCCATGATTTAGCATGAAACAAAGTCTTCAACCATCAAAAAAGTTGAAGGATAACAGAGAAATACTTGCACTCATGTTTTTTTTAAGTTAATAATTTATGCAGAGGCAAAAGTAATTATACTTAAGTAAACAAGTTTGTTTTAAGTTTACTAATTTTAGATTAAATCAAGTATGTTTTAAATTTACACCTAGCCATAGCTTTTCTCCAGAAGTGAAGATCCATTTTACCCGATATCCAGCCCAAAAAGAGTAAACTATATGTTACTTTATCATTGAATTTTATGCAAGGTTTCCATTCATCAACTGGTCAATTCTTCCTTGGAGGACAACGCTATCAAAATTCCGAAAATCTGAGATCTACAGGGTAAACAACTAGAAACTTAAGAGAACTTCGAGAAAAAATCCAGATAAGCATCGCAGCTTTAAGGTTTTCATACAATAACTAACAGATTACCTTCGAGTGAATGCTGTAAAAGACCCTAACAGATTACCTTCGAGTGAATGCTGTAAAAGACCCTATCATTTATAGCAGAAACCGTAGCACTGACTACATCAACTTCAGCTTCTTCTAACACCATTAGAAGAATAGAGAATTCAATCTGATTCTTGAAGGTATTTACTGTGACTTGAACGCCCGAACCAAATTTGCTAACCCTAATTGTCTGGAACTTGTCCAGCACATTTGAAGGTCGAACCTGGGCAGCTTGCAGGCTTTTATAAACAGAAGAACTACCCAAAAATGGTTTAACTGTGGCTTTTAGTTCATCTCTTTTCTTTCCGAGCACTATTAGCTTAGCTTGTAAATGACGAATGTGCTTAATGGCTTCCAGCAGTTTGTCCGATATTGTGTGTTTTGTCTACACATATAGCAAACTCAAGTAAAATCATTGCCCCTTTTCTTTTGTTTTTTGTACTTTTATTGATATGGTTCATCTAGAGAAATGGCGAAGACAAGTAAAACCCTTACCCCTTTCTTTTGAACACAAGTAAAGCCCTTACCCCTTTCTTTTGTTTTTAATACTTTGATATGATTTAGATAGAGAAAACCTCACCTTGCGAAATTCTTCAGGAAATAGTGATATCAGAGTTGAACAAAGCGCTTTCATCTTATTCCGCTTCTGCCTTTCCACCAGTTTGTGAACATCACTATTCCCAATACATTCCTCGCTGGCTTCAAGATCATGACCCCTTCCTCCTGCTACTGCTTTCTTCCTTCGATTGCTCCCGGAGGAGAAATAGGGTTGCTGGAATTCAACAAAGAATCTGCGGACGATTTACAGGTTAGGATTTGAGCTGGGTCGCCAAAGTTGCTTTGAGCTGGGTCGCCAAAGTTGCCTAAACATTCCTGCAAACATTAGGTGACCGCCGGTAAAGAATCATCGGCACTAGTCGATCAAGCTGCACCACCGACCCCAAAGAAGCTGCTCCGAGCATACCGTAATCATGTGGCCTTTTGTTGGAGAGGGCGTCAAATACTACTGTTGCAAGGGCATCATCATAAAGACAGGTTCCGGGCTGCATAAACTTGATTTGGTCGGCGTTTCGATCTGAATACGTTCATCAGTATCAATATTACCATGAAAACGAGAAAAACACACTGTTGACTGAGAATACGAAAATGAACAGGCCTTGTATGGATATCTTTCTAGATAGCTTCTCCACAGCAAATCTTCCATTCTCAAATCTTCTCCCTGTCTACCATTACCAAATGATAAATCAGAATTTTCAATTCTCTATATCAACCAGTTGTCTCATTTGAAAAGCGTAGGGAGCTGCTCTTTCCGTTCAGATGCGAGGAATATGTATAGTAGAAGCATTGCTGGTAAGCGGTGTACTGTTTCTCTGTGATAGTATCCGACGGCGAGCCGCATAAAGAACAGACGGAGGAATGTGTTCAACGATGAGCCGCAAAAGGATTAGACATAGAACATCTGCAACTTGAATGTTCAGATTTGAAAGGAAAGGATGAGTATGACGTTATTGGGACCATATTATTTCCTATGGTGTAATGCTGTCCAATCCTAATTATGATTGTCATTATTACATCCATTAGCCAATTAGAGTTTTTATTTCTAGAAATTATATATGTTAAAATAAGTAGATGTGACCCAAAAAATTATATTATATTAATATTTGTATGATATGAGATTGGAGCATTTTATATCGTCAACGTGTATATATATATATATCCCATTTTCAGTGTTGAGAAATTTTTTAAGGAAATTTTGCAATTTTGAATGAATTTTAGAATTTGTTTTTTTAACAAATCAAATTTCCACCTTCTTATTTACCTTAGATTGAAGTATAAAAATTTTCCTTAAATATCTTCCAAATACCCAAAAGTGTGAGTACCAATGCTTATCTTTCATCATTAACAAGATACATTCTTTTATTCATATACATTGTAGATTTCTTAAATTCATACACTATAATGCTAATGTATATTTTGAAGACTAGCAACATAATGTCTTTCATGCTTATTATATAGTGAAACCAAATTAAGTGTAAACAAAATTTGAATTAGCTTTTCTACTAATATTAATAACATAATATTATCTACTGTCTTTGGCCATACTTCATCCTCTAAAAATACTTTTGAAGCCTTACTTGCACTTTAAAATAATCTAGTAACATGGTAAATATATCTTGTAAAGTATTAATCCTTTACCTTTAAATCAAGGTATTAGTTCTTCACCTTGAAGTCAAAATATTAAACAAGGGGGTTATTGATTAGTTTAACTTTCAGTGTAGTTTCCCACACAAAATATACTTATCTATCTAATTGTTATAAGAGTATATTTCATGGCCCACTATATCATTATATATTTGTAATGAATAATACCTAGTAATTATCAATCATTAATAAAAAACCTTGTTTTTGTTATATACATAGTGGTACATGTAACAAGTCCAACTTTCATTAATGGGTTACAATTTAAGAGGAAGAGTATTAACATAAGGCATCTTGCAGAAATAAAAACACATATATTTAAATGTAAGTGATACACCAATAAAAGCTACGTCTACCTAGAAATGAAATTTTTTTTGTTAATTTATCCAACCTAATGGATTATAATTACCTAAATACATGTATATTTCTATTTATTTTTCCTAATACTATTCACTATTTAACCTTATTCAAGATCTTCTTTTTAAATATAAACAATACTATCTAAAATAAGGCTTTATATAAAATCTCAAATCTAAACAATACTATCTAAAATAAGTCTTTATATAAAATCTCAATGACATTTATTTGCAAGACAATCACCTTTTTGATAACCACTTGTATCTTCTTTAAAATAACCACATATATGACCCTTCAAATAAGACTAAATAACTTCTTATGCAATGAAAGTATTCCTATTAGATAATCTACATTAAGTTCCAGACATAATTTAACTTGATACAGATTTAATAAATATACTATTGCAATTCATAAGTCCTCGGATTGAAGACATGAGCTCTTCCCTCAATTTCGAAATAGAGCTATATGAATACTTTTTGCATAATATGTAATATGATCATGCCACGTCTCCCACAATGTTGCACTGGTCTTCCCTTCTTCTTTCAATGAAAGGAATACACACTAGCCGACAATAATCATTAAAATACAATAAAAAGGAGTCACAAAAAATAAGAAGCAACTATGCCCTCGAGAAGCCTTACGCCTTCAGCTACCCAAGAGAGAGGGAAATTCTATGACAAAGAGGAGGTAAAAGAACTGCATGTTCTCCCAAACACTTATAAATAACTCTTAGCAATTTAAAATAATAAGTCTTATTCCTTCAACTACCCGTGAGAGATGGAAATAGAGGTAAAGGACACGTGTGTTTCTCTTAAACAGATATAACAACTCTTTTCAAGTAAATGGATAAGTGTTATGCCTTCAACTACCCATGAGAGATGGAAATACATGTAAAAGAAACACATGTTTCTCTCGAAAACATATAACAACTCTTAGAAAGTATTCCCGCCTTTCACACACCTCGGTCACGTGGCAGAAATATTCAAGCCACTCGGTGTGTCCTTGGGGGAAAGTCTCGAGTCAAGGCTGTCACCTTGTTCTTGACTCCTCCGTTTAGGCTCAACTCCTAATGGAGCCAAGGGGGGTAGACCCTATTAAGTTACTAAGGAGAATTACTTAGTGTTGTGATGTTTAAAGTGCTTGAGTTATTTAGGAGTTTACAATTTAACTATAGATAATCACAGATGGAAAGATGTAAAAGATGAACACACGAAAGCACAATACTGAGACACAATATATATATAAAGCAAGAAATTAACCAGTGCCATAGAATGGAGTAAAAAAAAAAGAATCAATATGCTTGCATGTGCTTGGAGTGAATGTTTTGCGATTGCCTCTTGGAATGTTTTAAGTTAAATGTGAAGTATGAGTTCATTAAATTAGGCAAAGGGGGGACTCTAGATATACCCGAGAGTACTTGGAGTATGTCCAAAACTAAAACTTCACGGCTACCCGCAAGGAATATGTGGGTTGAAATGGAGTCTCTGGGGATATTGTTTGTAACGCACCCGTTAGGGTGTGACAAAGATCGGCGCCCTGAGGTCTCTTTTCAGTAAGTTCCTGCTTCCTTTGGGTACTTTGCCACCGTAAAGGTTTGATCTAGGTGTTGGATTTTCATGTGATGGTTTGTCAGTTGGGGAGTGTGAGTCCTAATTATACTAGTCACCCAAGTGCTTTTGATACAGCTTGACTGATCGGATGAACCACAGCCAAGTGCAGATCATACACACTGGAGTCTTCTCAATTTTAATAAGTTTTAAACTGAGTGTTCTTGTTTAAAAGGAAAACCCTCCAGGAACCTCTTTCGATTTAAGTGGATCTCAATCGAGGAATCAAGGAGGGGTTAATTTTAAAATTGATGATAAATAAAAGATGAAAAATAAAACAAATACACAATTCTGGTTTTCTAATTAATCCTACCACGAATCTCTTTCTCCTTTCGGGTCAATCGGGAAATCGTGGGGTAAGTATTATGATTACTTTGAAATGTAATATATGGAGTATGGAATTGATAAAAAAATCAAGTATACTACCGTGCAAATTAGATCAATGCTAGTAAAAAAGAAATAAGCAAAAAGCGACGAAAATGGCACCGACGCAAATCCCCCCAGGGGGGATGGGGAATGGGCTTGAAAGAGCCCATTCCAAAAATGATTTTATTTATTATTGGTTACAAAATCAGTGAACTGAAATTATCAGAAAATTCTTGGTCCTTATACAGGTTGAAACCAATATTTTACAACTTTGGAAAAATTTTGAGTTTCTAGTGAAAAGGGAGACCCGTGGGGGGATTTGAGTGCTCCTGAGGCCACTTCGGACAGAAGTTTCCTTTCTTTTCTGTCATACATACTAAAAGACAGCGATCATGTTAGAATAAAAAATGCCCAAAATAACTTTAGGAGTACCTTTGGATCATCCTACCTTATCTCAGAAAAAATGAAGTTAAGACTAGCTAAAACAAACGAAAGGGAACCAAGCAAAGAAAGCTTTCCTTGGGATCTTGGCTTGCTGTTTGTGCAGCCAATGAAAATGCACTGATATTGCAGAATATTAAATTTTATAACAGCGAAAGGAAATCTAATGCATGTGATCTACAAGTTTTCTTTAAAATTCATGCAAAAAGGATGATTTCCCTAAAGCTAGATCTAGAATGCTTATGAAACTTTTTTGAGTGCAAGATCTAGAATATGAGCTATGAAATATCAGATCTATGTGTATTTTACTTTGATGAAATAGATCCAACTGAAATAAAAGCTATGAACTGAACAAAGTAACCGGGTAAAGTGTTGATTTTGAGGGAGGAAGAGGAGGAAAGAAATGTTGGTTTTGTTGAAGATCCGCCGTAGAGATTTTAGGTGGAATGTCGACGGACTGTGCCTTTGAAATGTTTTGAAGAGAATGAATAAGCAAGCTAGATCAGCATCCTCTCCAAAGTATGAACCTGCAACTCAGTTGAAATCAAAGAACTTGCCAAGAAACCTGTGAGATCTGATTAGTACATACAAACAGATTCAAGATAACATGCATATAAGCTTATAGGACATGCTAAATCTAGATCTCTAAACATGCATCAGAGGAGAGTGACATTCAATAAACTTATTGAGCAACACCCTTCCTATCAAGATTGTAATAAGCTAATTACCAATCTTAACCATAGATCTACAAGCAACTAGCAAGAAATGAAAACAAATACAGGTTACCTCAGTAAAATAATGGCAATAATCATCCACACATGTAATGGTACAACACCGTCTGGCCTCCAAAGCTTTTATTTATATCAAATGAAGAATAACAACAATACAATAGCAGCAGCACCTCAATCACAATTCTAAGTAGCTTGGAAGAGGAGGCTGTGCCTTGATATAAAGAAATTACAAGCCATCTAGCCGAGGGGGGCGCAATTCCTCATGGAATCAAGTGAAATCAACTGATGGAGAGTTCTTGAATGTAGAACTAAAGTTGGATTGAGCCTACTTGTCAACCAGGGGCTTGATTGAGCTGACACATCAACCCATACACCGACACATCGGCCCACAGAGCATCCAGGAGAGTCCACACGTGTGGAGGAGAGAGAGAGGGCACAATCCTCCATGAAGACAACTGTAGATCAACTCTGGATCTGATTTGATCCCGTCCTTCAGTCAAGGATTTGTCAGATCCACACAATCTACTCCATATCTGATTGATTTTAGTCAAATCAGTTGAGTATCCACTGACTTATTGATTTTGGATTTGCTCCATTATTCATCAATTTATTAATTAAAATAATCAATAATTGATTTTTAGGGCTTTCTGACCTGAGTGATGGAAGATCACTCAAAACTTAGTAAAAAGTGGGTCCATGGATTTACATGGTGCTCTTAGCTTGAAAATGAGCACCTACATGACTGAAACCGATTATTTGGCCCACTTTTATTACACGATCAATTTTTCCAATTAAACTATTAAAAAATAGCCTAAGTTTTGGAAAAATTAAATTTTAATAAAAAACACTGAAAAAACTAAAAAATTGAAAAATTGAAAAACACCTAGGGGGACTTAGACATGTTCATATCACTCAAAAAATATGTCTAGCATGTTTATACATTGACACATAAACTCTAATAACCTCAATAGGCCCAAATGCCAAGTTGACCACCCCAACTTTGGAGGTATGGAGTGAAAAACTCAGAAATTATCAGTCGTTTATTCAACAACCAATAATAACCAAGGGAAAAAACACCCTGGGCTGATCGGATTGACAAATGAAGTCTAAGAGGCCAAGTCTTTTACAGACACTATCATGCTAGAACATTTATTACAATTCCCCCATGAGATATGAACATGTGATATGATACAACAAGCACTTCCCAGAAGTACTTCCAAAGGTCTTTTTGAAGTCTGAACAAGTTAACCATGTCCGGTTCACCAGGCTCACTTGATAAAAAACCACTAAGTACAAATTAGGCGGTAACAGAAAGTAAAAGAACAAATGTATATAGATACATATTCCAATTAATGTTAATGGTCTCAATGCTATGAGGTTACTCCCATCCCAGCATAGTAAAGGAGGGAGGAGAAGAGAAACAAACTTTGATTTAGAGGCCATTTTGATACACAAATGCAAATAAGAACAACAAGAATGATTCTCTTGCAAGAGTCTCTTGTAAACCACTAGTACACAATGAGGAATTAGCCACTACTTGACTAAAAAATGTAGTCACCATAATTTTTTAAAGTGATTTACTACTAAACATGAGCAATTTTGATTGACCCAACTATAAACAACTAAATTTAACGACTAATTTAGTCATGAGTTAACAAATAGGACTAGATAATAAGTGCAAGAGTTAAAAATGAACGTAAACGACCAATTTAGTCGTGGCATAAAAATGTCTAGCTATAAGAATATGAATTTGTCATTTATGTTAGTCATTTTTAATTGCGTCATGGAAAATTGCAATTGTGACAATGGAGTGTTACAATTTAGTAAATTTTGTAAATTGTCTACCCTCTATCTCTCACCATGTGTAGGTTAACAATTCTGAATCCAAAATGAAACTTTTGGGGTTAGGAATATCTAATGTTTTTTCCAAGTGGTCGGGATAGTGTTAGAGTGTTGTGGATTATTGTAGACATTGTGTTTTAGATTTTCATATTGTTTTCCAGATATAATACTAAGATCACGAATCCTAGATGATATATATGTTGGAAAACCTTTCTTATAATGGTGTCATGCACCTCGATCTTCAAAGATCTAACAAAGAAATTGCATGAAATTTCTCTTGACCATCTAGTGTATGACATCTCGACAATGGAAAAAATTGCAATTTTTTACAAGAGGGTCTAAATATATATAGACCAATTTAGTGCTAGTGTTCACAACATCCTAATCATGTGTCATAGCTCAACAATAGAAAATATTGTAAATTTTTGCGAGGGGCTCTAAATATATATAGATCATTTTAGTGCTAGTGATCACGATGTCATAGAAAGACACCAAATTGATGATGCATCTAATGTCTAGTCTCCTTTGATGCAATAGTGACTCCATTTTTCTATCCATTCCATCATCTCGATCTCAAAAGAACTCATAAATGAGAGTGATCCATTGTCGGCATCATGTACACTTAAAAACATACTCATAAATACATGACATTATTTGCTTTAATGGATTGCTAACCTACCAAAAATATCGATTACTAAAATGTCTCATGAATGTCATTTAAGTTCACCATCAACAAACATTTTCTCACCAATTTTCATTATTCCATCTCTAAATCTATAATTTGGAGACGAATATTTTAGTTGGTTTTCTTATATAGGTTTGAGTAATTTTTTTTGGGAATTTCTAAATTTAATTGATATATGCCAAACCCACCAAAACCCAAGAAATATTGAGCATTCCAATAAGTCACCACTAAATTAGTGCCAAAACGGTTAAACATATTTTGATGTGCCCCCTTCTTACTCATCTATTCCTTGGTTCCACTCATTGAGGTAGTTGCGACGTTAATCACTGATTTGGAGTCTGAGAATTGAAAATAATCACTATACAATATGATCAAAATGAGACGAATTTGGCACACGGGTGAGTTTTAGGGGAATACATGAAAACTCATGCTTGTGGGGAAGGATCTTGTATTTTTCCATGGAAGAGGCATCTTCTCCAACTTTCCCAATCATTGTGGATTTGCGCTAAACCCCATTTGTATCATGTAATACCTCATTTTGGATCCGCATAGGATGATGTCATCCGGATAATTGTGAAGTCTCCCTTAAATGTCGGGATTCCCAAAGCCTTGGAGCGAAAAAATATGGGAAGGAGTTATCCATCACCACACCAGTATGTGCGGTCGTTCAGCGTCTCCTAATCTACAAAAACACTATAATGTATATGCCAACACTACAAGCTATATTCCTTCTTCGATTTCGAGTGGATCCCAATTAGCCATCGTCAGGATTGGAAGGGACATTTCCTCACTAAATTTCTCTGAGTGGGTCAGATACAAAATTGAGGAATTATACGGGATGAATTTGCAAGCAATATCGCAGGGGAGAATTACAATCTTTGTCTCTAAATCTTCATATCTAGGAGAATTGTCAAGGTAAGCAGCACATCATTCATCTTTAATTCTTAAATTTAGTTGCTGGGAATATTTTAGTTATGTGAGTTTTTAGTTGTTCGATCACATTCTAAAATGCACATCTCGTTCAAGTTAAAGGCCCCATTTCGACACTTCTAATGCCATGTTTAGGAATCCATTTGAGTTATCCATTCCAAAACTACCACAGTTACCGAACTAGAGTATACTGCACAGTAATTCCCCAAAATCTTTAATATTTCCTTCTTTAACAAAAATGTATAGACCAAGATTCTAGTATCTAGTTCTACATACACCCTCAACTCTTAGTAGGAAATGACAATCACTTTTGAGACTCAGACAACTCATAATTAATTTTGGTAATTTGTCTCAAGATACCATAAATTCTTTTTCAATCCTAAAATCAACAATGCATGATTTATATTCTCTTGTTTTCATTTTGCATTCAATAGAAACATCCTAAACAGTGTATCTTCTCCGTTTGCATTCAATAAGCACATCCTAGACAATGCAACTACTGCTTTAATTTAACGATGTTGCACATATTTCAACTTAATCAATCAACTCCACAAAATTTAAGATTTTAGAAATAAATTGGCACTTGCTAGGACAAGGAAGGAATATCTCTCCAATCATTCATGAGATTGAGGACTTCTCTCTACAACCCAACACTCCATTCATCTAGAAAAGAGGAAAAAAAATGAAAAACATTAAAATGAAAGAGGAAAACATGTTTTCACCACTACAAATTTCTTTCTTCCTCATTCCTCTATTATTGAACAAATATTGTTATTTTTAGACTGTTAGGATCTATAATCTTCCCTTGTCCAAACTATCTATTAGATTATATTTTCCTAACTTAGGAGTCATTTATTTATTATTGGATCTACTAGTACCATTGGGTCCACTTGGCCTAATGGAGCCACATGTTCTAGTCACTAGAGAGTGGGGAACACCGATAGAGGCTAACTAGAACTCACTGCACCTTCATGCATCAATTTAGGCACCTCCTAGAACAATCCCTACATTTTAGGAGCCACTAAGAGTGCCAGAACCAACCTCCTTTAGTTGTTGGTAGTTGGTGACTAGTCAAGCTTGGTTATGCTTCAGTTAGATTCAGTTAGATATCCTCTAATTAGGTTAGCACCAGTTATGAATGGCTACATGTGGGAAGGCACAAATTCTCACCTAATTCCCACCTACCAGTACAGTTAGATTGGTTTGATTGATTGTAACTGATTGAGAGACTAGATTACATGTATTGAGTTAGTATGTTGAACTCCGATAATGATTTAGACACTTTTATTTATCCATGCAGCCAGTCTTGAATTGGTAGATTCAAATTCATCTCTCATTATTCAAATTGTCCTTTATGTAACACTGTTGTATACTAATCTGATTAATGAAGTTTATAGTATAATTATACGAAGCAATTCTTGTCTATTTCCTATGATATTTGTTTCGTCCAGTGGGTATTATGCATTCCCTTTCACTGCAAATAATTAAGAATATCATGGCACTCATTGCTTGAAGATCAATGGAATATTAATTCTAACATGGTATCAGAGCCATCTCATGTAAGATTCAAGTCTCTCCACTCTCTATTGCACACTAGAAGCAACTGGGTTTCCATAGAAGTCCCACAAAGAGTTCATTTCTTCCTCTAAATTCATTTAGAGTGGCGATGTGGGTGTGACAGACTCTAATAAAGTGTACATGTCAAGAGGGAAGGCTTGATTCTGACATAGTGTGAATTATTTTTTGGTTTAACAGTGATATTTTGTAGTTTGAACTTCATATGGGTTCGATATTATCAGTTCCTCTTCTTACTCCATCCACCAAATATTCAAAATGGAAATTGAAGATGATTTCATATCTAAAGAGACAAGGTCTCTATGAGGTATCTGTTGGACTTGGTAAATATTCTTATGAAGATGAGAATGATTTCCTAAATGACCGTGATAGATCTCTTGGAAGAATATGTGGGCTTTTCTCGAAGCTTGCAATACCATATTTATTATGTTGAATACCCAAAGGATCTATGGACATAATTGGATAGAACCTTTGGAAAGCACAATGCGGATCATTATATAAATTTGGAGAGCACACCCTGCACCACAAGATCTCTTTATTAAAAATTATTGGCCTCTACTCTCTCTCATGAATTTTTTCAAGATGAAGAAGAAGCAGAATCTTCCACACCGTCAATTCAAATTGAAGAAAGTCTCCTTGGAGTGGCTCCTTCTCCTGCTGCTCCAAAAGTTTATGAGATATCTCATATATCATATTCTCATATGGCTGATCCAAAAGAATACATTTGAATCTTTTTTATTCAAGAAAAACTCTCCTTCCATTCTATGCAAAAATTCTCCAGTGATTCTTCTATTTTAAATTTTGTGCATAGTTTACTGGTGATTGTTTAAGAAAATAAAGAGAAATTTGATTTTTCTATTTCTAATGATGTAGATGGTGTGTAGAAAATTAATAATTTGGATATTTTGGAAATAATATCATATTTTAGGAGTGATCCATTCACTCTCATTGATATAGATCTTTCAGCAAATTCCTACATGATTGCATGCACCAATACTCAGAATTTGGAAGAAGGAGAAAATTATGCATCTACCATCCCAGTGGAGCACACTCTTGGATCTGATATGAACCTATTTGGATCTGATGCGATCTTATTTTGATGTGATTTTATGTTACTTGTTTTAGTTTTTAAGTTTCAATATGTTTCAGTAATGCTTGTAGCTTCTCTCATCAATTTTGGTGTGAAAAAACAAGTACCACATGTCTCCTTTAAAATTGTTGTTGGGATTTTATATCATTCCACACTCTTGGATATTATACAAACCTATTTGGATCTGATAAGATCTTATTTGGATCTGATATGATATTATTTGGTTCGATTTTTAAGTTTAAAGAGATTTTAGTAATGCTTGTTGCTGCTCTCATCAACTTTTGTGTGAAAAATCAAGTACCACAACTCTTCTTCAAACTTGTTCTTGGGGATTTGATGTTAGTTTCCTCTTATGAGTTTGCTGATATTATATTTTGTGAATCATTGCTTATTTATAAAGCTATATCATATTATCAAGCTCAATCATTCGCTCTCCATAGTCCCAGGGCTTATCTACCTATCTATTTGATCACATGCTCATCTCCTCACATAACTAGTAAAGATGGAGACATCCTGCATTCGCATGGACATTTGATCCTAACAATTGGGGCTTATTTTACTTCACATGGTTCGACGTTCAAGGATACAATATGTCAGTTTCTTGGGTGTTCCTCACATGGTTATAATTCTCAAGCACATTTTCTCTCTCATTAGTTGATTTCAGTTCCTCTACATGGGTCCAATTTTCATCTAGCAGTTGTCCATATTTCTGATTCAGTTGAGCATATTATTCTTCTTCCAAAGAGAAATATTCATCTAGACATAATCATTTAGTTTGTATCAGAGGTTCACATGCATAGATTCATGATGTTGCTACAAATAAGAACCAGAATATTGCTTTGTTGATGCATAGTGCTGCAAATTGCAGCAAAAGATTTTGCAAGGTTTTTAACTTGTATTTACTGATTCCTGCATATATTGAGGGGGGGGTTTCCCCTATTTCCTTGGTTTATTAATATTTTTTTTTATCTTTTATATTGTATATGGGTGACTTTTGGCCTTGTTTTGAGCACCCGCAGTTGTCCAAGTTAGGATTCAGGGGGTGTGCTGGATTTATAATCCTCCCTTTTCTAAACTACACACTAGATTATATTTTTCATAAAATAGGAGTCATTTAGTTATTATTGGGTCCACTAATACCATTGGGTCAAATTGGACTAATAGGGCCACATGTACCATTCACTAAACTGTGGGGAACACCGATAGAGGCTAACTGGGACTGTTGCACCTTCATGCATCAGTTTAGGTGCCTCTTAGGACAATACCTACATTTTAGGAGCCACTGGGAGTTCAACGCCAACCTCCTTCAGTTGTTGGCATTTGTTGACTAGTCAAGCTTGGTTATGCTTCAGCTGGATTTAGTTTGATATCCTACAGTTCAATTAGTGCCAGTGATGTACGGTTGCATGTGGGAAGGCACCATTTCTCACTTACTTCTCACCTACCACTACAGTTAGACTGGTTTGATTGATTGTAACTGACTCAAAGACTAGATTATACATCTGCAGTTATCCTATTGGACTCTGATAGGTATTTAGACACTTCTAGTTAGCCATACAGTCATTATTGAGTTGGTAGATTCAAATTCTCATTTATGTAACACTGTTGTATACTATTGGGATTAATGAATTTTATACTGTAATTATACTGAGTAATTCTTGTTTGTTTCCTGTGCAATTTGTTTTATTCAGTGGGTATTATTCAATCCTTTTCACTGCAAATAATTAAGAATATAATATCACCCATTGCTTGAAGATCAATTACATATTAATTCTAACATAGACTGCATAGGGTAGTACTGCAGGGATCAGAATAACAGACTAGAACCTTCACCAAAATTCCAATTTTAGTTTCATAAGTCACACAAATAAAAACAAATCCATACACACTACATTCATATGAACACTTCCTCCCAATTTTTAGTCAATTATCTAATTGTTTCACATCTTGTTCACATATGCTTTCATTTAGCATTTTTCAATTTGCAGATTCCATAAGTTAATTTTTCACGAGCTTTGGTTGCAAATCTATTTTTCCATAAAACTTGATATTCCAGATGGATGTGATTTAAAGGGTTACATATATTCATGCGAAATCAAACAGAGTCAGTTAGTTTCATTTATATACTCTCTTTGTCATTTATGAAATCTTATATTTATTTCTATTTCTTTCATCCTTTCCAACAAATATAAATCTCTTGGTATATTTACATGGCAAAAACGATTGAAATAAAAAATGTTTTAGATGTATACATATATTGAACAATGAGATTGAATAAGATATTGGAACGAAACCATATGTAGGTTAATGAAAATGGAATTGACATCATGTTTCAATTATACATCCAACATTCCCTTGCAACAATGATAGTTATACAACCATTGTTCCCTTACAACTGAGATCTAGGATGTTGAATAACTTTGTCTTTTTTTAGTATTATTGCTCATAGTAATTGAACTGTTTAGCATGCTTGATACATCATCTTTGTAATTTCTTGTATTTTAGATCACAATGAATCACTTGCACTAAATAATGGTACCATTCCCTCTATAATTTTATTGATATATTTAGTATTTGAATTAAATTCAACACAATTTATTCTTCTCCATTTGCATATAATCACATTTCTATGCTTCTTTTCAGCATTAAGGGAAATGGCAAAGGTTTGAAGTGGAGGTCAAGATAAGAGGCTATGATTTTAATCAGATTCAAGTGCTGGACTCTACTTAAGAATTGCACTCTTTATCGAAACTCTTTTGTTCCCTTTTATTTTCCAAATTGAAAATCCTGACAACGATGATTGTGCCATTATCTAAATTCCTATATACACTTTCCCAAAATAACCAACTCCTACCAAGTTAGAAATAATTAATCTTTAATTTCAAACTTTTTAGTGGTCAAATTCAAAGGATCATGTAACATGCATCTTGAATTGTGTCTCCACAAGATATCGAGAAACAAAAACCATAGAACAATTGTTAAAACTACAACAACAGGTATCATAACTCTTTCCAAAATAAAACGACTATCATGTTTGCTTGCAGAGCACTGTGGAAAACTTACCCACCTTTCAGACAGACCAACATTACCCATAAATTCCATGGCACCAAGGTTTTTGAAAAATCAATGCCATGGAAACAAGATTTTTGAAAAATCTCACTTTAGGGGTTTCCTGAAAGAAAAAGTCAAGTGGTTTACCAATTTGAGATTTTCCAATAACAGTATTTTACTTGACAAATTTTTACAAGATAAATCTATGGCTATAAGACTTTGAAATTCACCAAGTGAATCTGAAATCAAACTTTGAAGTGTACAGAGGGAGATATTCAAGTAATGCTTTGCAACTTCAAAGTGTTCTTGGAATATTACTTGATAACCGATTTACATGAATATTTATGCTTTGAACCATAGTGATCTTACAAAGTTTGAAATATACAGGGCCTATAATAAACTACACAAAAGGTTAAAATACAAAGCTAAATTCAATACCTGCAGAGTAGATGACTAGTAAGGTTAATGAGGTTCAAGTATTGATGTGTGATGTTCACGCATTTTCCTAGATTTGTTGATATACTACCTAATAATTGGTTTTTACTTATATCTAGATACCTTATCCCCTTAATGGAAACAATAGAATCAAGGATCATTCTTGATAGATTATTTCCCCTGAGATATAGGAGCCTACCCTTTTGAGTTACCTGACTTATGTTGGAATGCTTCTTGGAACTTGTTAGAACCCAGAGTGGACATACTAGAGACTTCACATTTATTAAGAGACATGAAAACCATATTTAAGTGAAAGAGGATTCCAAATTTATAGGAATATGATCTTGTAGTCTGTTATTGATCGAGTTGAGTATTATAAGAACCAAGAGATTGCTAAGAAGAGAAGAGATCGTACCTTTTAATCCCATGATCTTCACATTGAGAAAAACCATTGTTTGTGTGCACCGATTGTAGATGATATATGTCCACTCTGGGACTGAGACATTTGTATTTCAATTAGTGGGAAATGATTGGGATAAATAATTAACGATTTCAAACACAAATCCAAAGTCAAAGGTGCTACTTATGATTCATGACAACCAACATTAATGCTTGTGCTTATGATTCAATAGTTGGATTCATGTATGCAATCACTTATGATACATCCCAAATGTTACCCACTAATGATCCACGTGTGTGAGATCATCAACAATATTTTGGTCTTACCATTGTTTCCCACCAATTGCTTAACAAAACCAAATTCTGCAACAAAATCTCGTCAGGAACTATTTCTAATATCCCACAAACAATGTTATACTCGTACTCATGAGAGGAAAACACAATTTGTAGTGAGCCATTATGAGTACCATTCTTTTTTTTAGAAATTTAGTAAAGCAGGTGACGAGATTTTATTCAAAGTGTTGTGATGGAATTTCATATTTTCAGTTAGTTTTATGGTATTTTCCATTTCCTTTTCAACCGAGTTTTGATTTGAGATGTATAAACTAATATGCAAGATAACGATGAAGATAAAGGTGGATTTTATTATTATCATTATTTTGATTATAGTTAGAGTGAAAATTATCATTTAGTCTTGTTATTATGTTTGGGTTTATTTATTACATTTTCCAACTGTCCTATCACTTATATCATTAGCATTTGGCATTTTCTCTTCAGCCTCATTCTACATTTTAAGTCAGCTTATTTCTATCCATAATGTGCAGCATCCATCAAATAAGAAATAAAAAATATTGGAAACATTTTCTAAATCATATTCATAGTCACATAGCACTATGTAATGTCCAACTCTTAAACCTTGATCAGGTGGGTGATGTCAAAGAGATATACTAGTTATTTTCAGGTTGCTAACATTATAGTTTTCAACTTTAGTGTGACTTATTAAATTTTATCATGAAAACATCCAAATTACCATGTTGCACCCCCTTAAATTTCAATATTCATATCTTCCACTATTGCATTATAAGAACATTGCATCTCCATCATTATTGGAACTTGTTAGTAATAACACTATTTATAAAGAGATATATTGTTTTCTATGCATTCTTATGCAAACCATATTCAATGTCAAATGTAGAAAATCCTATGGTAATGATTAACATATGAACCTTCTAACAACGTGTTTGCTAATCGGTTGAGCTGCCTGATGTTGTTGCTCTATTAGAGATCCTTAGTGTACCTTGACTGGTCCTTGTATTGCAAATTTCACTTTCTAATCTCTGTTAAGCTCTTCTGCACAAGAGTGTTTCATACTGTTAACACCCAAAAAGTGTTCACTACCTCATCTACCCCACTACATGGCTCATTTGTCAATTTTTCTACCATATTTTCCTTAAAAACCCTTTTTTCCTCCAAAAATATCCAAAATTCCTCTAAAATAGCAAAAATCCCACTAAAAAGCCTAAAAAGGGAAGAAAAAATATAAAATAATGAGGAAAAGGAGGAAAAAACCCTATACAGCTGCCCTAAACCATATGGTTTCCAAAACCATGGGCCAGCACTCCACCACTGAAAAACTATAAATAGGTGATGGAGACCCCTTATTTCAGATCCACAATCATAAGCACCCTTACTCTGCCAAAGTAGCTCTTGAAACCCTAGCTCACCCTTGAGCTACTTTCACCTTGAGAGCCCCTTTTGGCCCATTTCCACCATTGGAGAAAGAGAAGGAGCAAGTTGGAGCTTGGAGCAACCTTCTTGGATCACTGCAAAGGGCTTCACCAACCTTCACATTGGAGGTAACATTAATACAAAAAACCATTCTTTACATCTTATTTTTCTGTTTCATGCACATGTTTAGAGTAATTCGTATTTCTGTCTTAGCATTTTAATTTACATTTACTGAACTGCTACTAAGGAGTCCCTTCTCCTTAGTAGGTGCTCATTCGCACAAGCTAGGGGTAAAACCGTAGCCACAGTTTTGGCGACTCCCCTAGGTTTGAATTTCTGGTTTCAGTTTAAAAAATTGTTTAGTTTTCTGCAATAATTTCCCGTTTTTTCCTTCGGCTGTCCCTTTTGGCCGCCGTAAACTGCATCTTTTCCCTCTGCAATCGCATCCCGACCGCGTCTTTCAGGCCTTTACCTGCGACCTGACCGTGGCTCTCAGACTATTTCCGGCGCCCTGCCTACGGATTCAAGTCTGTTACCTGCGATCCGAATGCAGCTAATCAGCCTGTTTGATGTGATCTGACTGCGCCCGTCAACCATTTTCCAGCATCCCGATCGTGACTTTCAGCCCCTTAGCTGCGACCTGACCGCGTCTGTCTGCCCTTTTCCCGCGATTCGACTGCGCTTTTTTCCCTATTTCCTGCGGTCCGACTACGTTTGTCGGCCATAAAGTCACGACCTGTCCGTGCCTGTTTCCCTCAAACCCGCGGTCTGATTTCTGCATGTTTTTTCCTATTTTTGAACCCAACCCCTTTGCTGCAATATTTTCAGCATCTGCACAGCCATTTGTTCTACCTACAGCCCTACTTCCCTACAACCTTTTCTGCAACATCATTTCTGTTCCCTTTTACAGAATCTGTTTAAAATTTCAGCATTTTAATTTAGAAAATTTTGCATGTTAAAGTTTTGAATTCAGTATTATTGTTAGGTAGAAAGTTGCCCCCTTTTGTGGCACTTATATTTTTGGGTTCATCACCTCACGAGCACACACTCTGTCACATAATTCAAGTGAGCCTTAAAAAACTACTTAACTCAACCAATATTCTAACCCCACTTGGGGAACACAAAAGAATCTTTGTAGTTAGGTAGGATTGGGGGGATAAGCTTCCAATAACACCCCTCGGTTACTTACACTTGAGACATAGTTTTTTTCCAATTAGGGAACAAAAATCCCCTAGTAATTTTTGGCACGGTCACAACCAGTTTACCAGAGGGCCTCTCCCTTAGGAGGGTTGAAGTCGCGAGACTGGTTCTGGAGGTGTGAGTGGAATACCGCACTCCATTCAGTAACTGAAGGGCTACCTTTCGTAGTTCTAGGGATATCCATGTATAGGGTATTGCGGTAAAAGGACCAAACAGTAGATTCACCTTTCTGGACGTGTCATGAATGGGGTATCTTAGTTGCCATTCTTCTAGGATTGACTACCCGGTGTCCCTCCTGGTAGAGGGATATCTTAGCCACTTGGATTTCCTATTCATATTGTCTGACTTGGATTTCATCACCTTGCAGAGGACATGTCTAGTTGAGTCAGAATACTTTTAGTTAGGTGTTTTCATGCTCCCTTACCTCCTTTTGGTCTAGTGAGTCCACCATTTTTTTATTTTTAGGAAACCTACTGCTTGTTGGTAATCTGACCATTTCTGTTGACACTCCACCTATTGTAGCACAACTGTTAGAGTGGGTGTTTTCAGTTGGTTGTTGGCCTGAGTGCCCTATTTTTTGAGCTCTCCTTCTGCACACTCGGTTGCATTAGGGTTTTTGAGCTGTTTTTTACCCACCTCAACCCACAGAGATTTGACACCATCTACCACCATTGAGTCCCCGAGACATTCTCGGCGCCTCAGGGGCGAACCCCCATAGCATGGTTCACTTGACACCACCCGTCATCGACACAGATCATCTTCACTTGATACCACTTATCATATATCTCGAGCCTTGTCACTTGACTCCACTTGTCAGTGGCATAGGACTCCATCACCAGATATTGACGCCCCTCATTTTACCTCCGATTCTGAGCCAGAGTCTGAGAACCCCATTTACACTGCCCCTACTAGCCCCATGGCTGGCGTGACTTCCACTCCCGTCTTGGTAGAGACCATTGGTGGCACATCCACCACTACACCAGTTACCACACCTGCCTTGGGTATGCCCTCCATGGGGACCCCATCTACCATTCCCCTCACGGCACCTATGCCCACAGCGGGAATACCTATTCCCACTCCATCAGTGTCTCACACTACCCATGGTGGTGCAGGAGCGTCCTATACCACCTTATTTCGCCCACTTGGGGGCAACCTCCCTAACACACCCCCTCCCCTTGGGGGCATTGGCCCCAACTTGGTCCCACCCACTACTATGTCACATCCTTCTTCCAGTTTTCCATTCATGGCTAGCCTCAACCTGTCTGACCTAGCCAGATTGACCAACGACCCTATCCGACACGACCCTGTGTGGCCTCACATGCCCACCAAGCTCCCCTATGACATCCCCAAGTTCGAGGGAAAGGTAGGTGAGGACCCACAAAACCACATTATATCCTTCCATCTATGGTGTTCCTCCAACTCCATAGTGGATGACTCTATTCGCCTCCATCTCTTACAACGCACCTTCACTTGCTCTGCAGCCAAGTGGTATATCGAGCAACCCCATGGAACCCATGCCACCTTTGCTTCCCTTGCCTCAACCTTCCTGCAGTTCTTCCAGTTACCTGTCCACTATGACGCGGGCGTTGAGATCCTCCTATCATGCAGACAAAACACGGATACCCACATCATGGACCACATTCATGAGTGGCATCGATGTCGTAGCTTATGCAAGATCAAATTAGACGACCGTATCTTCCTAGATTGGTTCCTCAAATCCCTTCTTCCTGTCATTGCTAAGGATGTGGCATCCGAAAGACCCCAGTCTGAAGAAGAGGCCATCCTTAAGGCCCAACAATTTGACCTCATTTACGTCCAATCGGGTTATCTCTCTACCATTATACCTGATGCCCCTCGCGGTGATTCCTCCCAGCACGATGCGCCGGGGGAATCCCACGTTGCCGACGACATCATTGGCCGTGTCTCTTCGCATCCTCAACCATTTTCCATAGCACGTCCTACCCCTGGCCCTGACCTTTCGCAGGCTACCTCACAGTCTAGAGCAACCAACCCATATGCTCCCATGACATATCACCACCATTCCCATGGACCCTCATGTCCACCTCAGTGTTTTGGTCATGCGACTCCTGCTTACGCCCCCCCGGTCGCACCTCAGCCCTACTACCACCAGCAGGATGTACCAGCTCCTGGGCCTTCACAAGCCCAACCCACTTATTACCCACCACAGGCAGCCCCTGCGGCAAACCCACAACCCGCTTCGTAGCCCTATCAGCAACCCCCTCAAGTTACTGCCCCTGCGCAGCCTCCACCTACATATCATCCACCGCAACCTGCTCCAGCACCTGTGCAACCTCAGAATCCACCTGCTACCCAAGGGCAAGTTTACGCCGAACAAAACCCGCAGCAAAACCAAAACAACCAACGCAACCAGGGCCAACAAAACCGTGGCAGGGGCCGAAATCGTGGAAACAGCCAACCTACAAACCAAGCTGGTCAACCCCCTAATCCCCCCGATAATAATAATGTGGCCCCTGCTAACCAAAAACCTGATCGCCCGCCCAAACAAGCTAAAAACCCCAATTTGCGAACCAACCATCCTTGTTCTATTTGCGGGGTCTATGGCCACTACACACATACTTTCCCACACTTGGAGCGAGCTCGGAAACTTTGGGTTGATGATGCCCACTGCCAAGGGCATGTAGCTCCTCAAGCACCACCTAAACCCCCACAACCTCGGCAGCCACCTTTGGTGCTGCAAAACCCCTTACCAAACCAAGGCGTAGTGAACACTCAACCGTTGGCTCCCCCTCAAGCCAACGCGCCAACCCAACAACAAATCACTTACGCTGCTCCTGATCAACCCATGTTTGACTCAGGTACCCACCACTTGTTAATGATGTCCTCCGATGAGGTCAACCTCCAGACCCGGCGGAACCAATATGGCTCTACCCTTGAAGCCCCTCCCGCCGATAAACCCACTAATGCTCATCCCACTGATCAGGCGTTACGTATACCACCACCTCACTTGTTTCCTCTATGGGGCCCGAAATTTACTCAGACGCGCCAATGACCTCGACCTTCCAATCTATTCCACCCCCGTCACCCACCACTGATGTGTCTGACCTATGTACCCTGTCCCATAGCACGTAAACTCCTACTCATCAACCGCCCTTGTTGCCTAAACCCCCTTTGGTACCTAGTCACATTGGTGTTACACCCATCCATACCATTCCTTTTGTCATCCCCCCCTCAGGAGTAGTTAGTGCCCCGGTCATGGCTACCCTCAGCCTCCCTGGGTTAACCTTAGGATTACCCGTTTGGTATCTTTCACCTCCCATTCCCTCGCCGACACCAGATGTCGTCCTGCAACCGGTGCAACCCATTGTCACTACTAGTCAACTACCTCCCGGTGTCACTACCCCGTTGTCCTCCACGAACCCCCCCCCCTCCTCCTACCAAACCAATTCGGGGCAGAGGCCCCCAACCTTACACTACTGTCCCACCTCCCAAGACAGTCAAAAACCCCCCTGTGTTTCGTGCTCCTCCCAAATGCTCGCTGTGCGATGAGTTGGGCCATGCGACTCACTAATGTTCTCAGTTACCGGTAGTACAGGAACACATGAAAATGCTTGACAACGACCCCAGTATACCGGTTGTCCAACTTGATCCAACCCCTAAGCCTCGCGACAAATCCCTGCGCACTAACCACCCCTGTACCATATGCGGTATTTATGGGCATTACACTGTTCACTATCCCGATCTCCCCGACTACAGAGCATCTCTCTATGAGATGAACAATCTGGATCTTGAGACAGCACCATCCACCATTGAGGAGATCCACCCCCCGGTCTCTTCCCCTTCCGGAGAGGATAATACCATTTATATGATCTCTTCCGCCACTACTCCCTCGTCAACCGATTTGACGACACAAACTTTCTGTACTGCTAAGGAAATCCTCAAGGCTCTCACTGCCCCGGAGTATCCCTGGGATGACATGCGCCATCATTCCTACTTCCTCCCAGATGAATCCTCCTCTAACACATCTACCCAATTTGCAGTTGAATCCAAAGCCTTCCTTCCCCCCAAGGTCGACTGGTTCAAGGACCCTATTCTTGCTCCTGACGCCTTCAAGGAGGGTAACATGGCCAACATCTCACCTGTCCTCCAAATTGATATCGCTGCCCCAGGAAGCACCCCCAAACTCATTACTTTAGGAGCCTCTTGTAGTGAGCAAGAGATTGAGGAATACAACAAACTCTTCAGAGAATTCCATGATGTCTTTGCCTGGTCCTATACCGAAATGCCCGGTCTTGACCCTGCCATTATCGAGCACCACATTGACACATGGCCTGATGTACCCCCCGTTCATCCGAAACAGCATCCCATTCATCCCTCAAAACTCTCAGCTGTCAAAGCAGAGATTGAGAAACTTTGCAAGGCAGGATTCATTTATCCTATTGACTATACCACCTGGGTTTCAAACCCTGTTCCCGTTAACAAAAAACAAGGCACCATTAGAGTATGCACTGACTTCCAAGATTTAAACCACGCCTGTCCCAAAGACAATTTCCCCATGCCATTTATTGACCAGCTCATCGATGCGTGTGCGGGACATGACGTCCTCTCGTTCATGGACGGTTTTTCCAGATACAATCAGATCCAAATCCGAAAGGAAGACCAGTACAAAACTGCCTTTACTACCCCATGGGGCACCTTTGCCTATCACGTCATGCCTTTTGGCCTAAAAAATGCTGGTGCCACATTCCAGTGGGCCATGACCTATTTCTTTCATGATCTGGTCCACTTTGATCACTAGTCAAATAGTACAAATGACACTTGTCATGTTGGGCCCACTCACTATTTATAGTCCATTGACTTTTTTTTTTCTTGTTTTGGCCATTCTGAAACCATACGGAGTCTGTTTTCTGAACCATTTCCACCATTGGAATTAGCACGATGAGACTGTCATGATGGTCACCTTGTTGCATTATTTTTTCTACGTCATTTTTTGCCCATTTTTTAGACACCGCTAGTCGCCTCGATTTGCGCGACACTTCGACCGTTCTCCGTTTTTTCACACTTTTTATATCGCCGGATTGATTTTTCCGAGCTCGTGATGATGCTTGAGATAATTTCTCTCTCTCACTTGGTACAATTTCAACATTGTGTCCTGACACCTTGCTGCCTCGATTTGCGTGCCACATCGGCCGCCATTAGATTGTCCCACACTTTTTACATGAGCCATCCACTCCTGTCATACTGAAAATGTTTCATTATTTTGCCACCATTCATTCAACCCGCAAGGAGGCCCACCAGTGTTCCCCCTCACCCTCATTCCTGGTCATCATAAATGCTCCTTGATTGAACACTTCATCCTTGCCTGGCCATTCCTTTTGTTCGGTATAATTTTATCCCTTTTTCAGGCCGGACAAGTCCTATACGAAAAAGGCACTTAGGGAGTTTCTGTTAAGCTCTTTTTTGACTCCTAAAACAATGAAAAGATCGTTGAGCAATCTTGCTTCCTTTCATGCTCGTTAAAGTACCTGAAAGGACGTCTATCTGGTATAAGTTTAACCCTTTTCCGGACCTGGTAGACTAATTACGAAAAAGGAATACTCTAGTCACACTGGCTAGAAGAGTTCTTCATTGCATCATTGCATCCTTTTATGCTTCTTCGGGCCTTGGAGATTAACACACGAAAAAGCAACCCCCCTGGAGTCTTCTTATCGCTTTCAGACTCTCTAAAATTGAAAGCAACCACGAGCATGAACTATCCTGGGCTTGTAAAATCCACACGATAGTACCATTCCATTACTTCTGAGGCTTCTTATTGCTTTCAGACTCCTTAAAATTGAAAGCAACCATGAGCATGAACTGTCCTGGGCTCATAAAATCCACACGACAGTACCATTCCATTACTTCCAAGTTTTCTTATTGCTTTCTGACTCCTTAAAATTGAAAGCAACCACGAGCATGAACTGTCCTGGGCTCGTATAAATCCACACGACAGTACCATTTTATATACACACTTCTTCTAGTTCCCTAACCTATGAAGAAGTCCCCCCGTGCCTCTTGGCGCTATGATCGATCCTCGCGGCAGCACCCCCAATTAGGTCGCCTTTGTTCAGAGTATTCTGCAGTCTCCTGCCATTTTACCACAGCTTGAGTCTCCCTCAGCCCAGTCACCCTCCCCAATCCAATACAGCTATGATCCCCTTACCACCAGTCAGTTTCATATGCTGCCCGATCATCCCTGCCATCATACTCTGAACAAAGGAAGTTTGAGTCCACCCACTCTACTTGCCTAGTTATTCCCCCCAGTTGATCAATCCTGCCATGAGTACTATCACATTTCAGTTTTCCACCTCGCGCTCCTGTCAAGGAAACCTCATTTCCTTGATAGTTGCAGGTCTCCCTCTGTCGACGACAGACCCTCTATTCCAGAGGATAGACCCAGATGCCCCTACGCCTTGGACCCATCACCATCTGTGGTGAGTGCCTACGGACCATTTTGAGAGGAGTCATCATTGCCTCTTCAAGTGGTTGTTTCTCACATGCTCGACTGCAGCACCTTGATCGCATCGTTGAGAATCGCGCAGGATTTATATCCCTTCCATTATTTGTCGAAGACCCCAGACTTCCCCCGACTCTAGCACTTTGGTGAGTCACTTCGGAACGCCTAGTTATATGTTCCCGTGGATGTCTGGACTGCGTTGGCTATTGTATTTGGAAGCCATCCAGTTCCATGCTTCCTTGAGTACCCAGTTCAGTTCCAGTTCAGTGTACCATTGCGAGTATGACCCTTGTCACTCTGATCCAGCAGCTCATCAGTGCCTTTGGTACCACATTTAGTAGCACTGCTGTCATTCCAGTGCATCAATTTTTCAGCTCAGACATGATTATCCTAGCAGTATGTCCCAGATTTGTGTCCATTCTAGACCCTTATGATATCCACAGTGGGTTTTTAGGTATCCTACAGGTCCCTCTTTTCGGGCCTCACAGTTATTTTTATGTCTCTCGATACGAGCATGGGTATGCCCGCCTCGTCCATATATTGAGATTCTTCCTCATTCAGTATTTGAGGCCATGTATATGTCCAGTCCCCATATTTTGGACCCCATTGTTATTATTATGTTATATCCTGATACAGGCATGGGAATGCCCTCCTCGTCCATATGATCAGATGATTCCTCATCCATTAGTGAGGTTATGTACTTGTAGTTCTTGAAGTTGGTTCGGGATCGTTGTTCTGGGTTTTAATTTGTTTCTTCTCTTCCCCACACCCCAGGAACACTATTTATGACTTATGATGTCCATCGGCCATACGATGAGCTCCTGCCCTCGCACATCAGGGGGCAATCTGTTAACACCCAAAAATTGTTCACTACCTCATCTACCCCACTACATGGCTCATTTGTCCATTTTCCTACCATATTTTCCTTAAAATACCCTTTTTTCCTCCAAAAATATCCAAAATTCCTCTAAAATAGCAAAAATCCCACTAAAAAGCCTCCAAAAGGCCTAAAATGCCTCCAAAAGGCCATATAACCATCAAAAAAAGCTAAAAAGGGAAGAAAAAATATAAAATAATGAGGAAAAGGAGGAAAAAACCCTATACACCTGCCCTAAACCATATGGTTTCCAAAACCATGGGCCAGCACTCCACCACTGAAAAACTATAAATAGGTGATCGAGACCCCTTATTTCAGATCCATAATCATAAGCACCCTTACTCTGCCAAAGTAGCTCTTGAAACCCTAGCTCACCCTTGAGCTACTTTCACCTTGAGAGCCCCTTTTGGCCCATTTCCACCATTGGAGAAAGAGAAGGAGAAAGTTGGAGCTTGGAGCAACCTTCTTGGATCACTGCAAAGGGCTTCACCAACCTTCACATTGGAGGTAACATTAATACAAAAAACCATTCTTTACATCTTATTTTTCTGTTTCATGCACATGTTTAGAGTAATTTGTATTTATGTCTTAGCATTTTAATTTACATTTACTGAACTGCTACTAAGGAGTCCCTTCTCCTTAGTAGGTGCTCATTCGCACAAGCTAGGGGTAAAACCCTAGCCACACATACTATTATGAGTATTCTGAATATCAAATAATTTCAAATAGATTTATTTATGAGAGCTTAAAAATAATCTCATTACTATTTTTTGGTATTATGTCTCATATACCCTAAAAATATTATCATTTTTTCTTCGTTTTCCATGGTGTTTTTTGTAGTCCTGGTGCAATTTAGGATTTTACATAGGATAAGAAAGGAATCTATTGGATAAGTGTCGAGGAAATGGAAGTAACTTTGTTCATGCAGTGGAACAGATCATTAAGGTATGTGAGAATATAAAGGAGGGGGAGGAAAACAACCAAAATAACATTGATGAAGAAGTTAATATTAATTACCAAATATGATCTGTAAGAAAATTACAAGCACTAGTGTAGTCTTCTCTAGAATCCAATATGTATAGGTTGATTTCCGAATGCATAAGTATAACCTTTAACCAATATGTAGATGAAAGTTTCGGTCTCACCAGAATCTGGTCAAGTAGCTTTAGTTTGATTGAATGTCTAGTAAGCTCTATACTTTTTTGAGTCAATTGTGTGATCCCTATTTAACTTGTTAGTTTGATTCTTGTTGACAGAGTCAAACTTGGTCAACTTGAGTTTGACTCTGTTCATTTGGAGGCCTATCTTATCTGAGCTAGGAAAATAAAAATTTAAACTACCAGTATGGTAACACTGGTTATTAGTGATTGAGCACTACTAGAGCTTTCCTTTGGGGCCTATGTCTGATATTTGAGCTTATTCAAGAGTTAATATTAAGATGAGTCAATTTTTTAGCTAACTTATCCCCAAGGTATTTCAAAGTTTCAAATTGTGTAGAGAGTCGAGACTCCCAAGAGATGGGATATTTTACTAGTTTATGTATTGAGAAGTTGAGATGCTTTATTATATTTTTAAGGGACTTGTACTATTAATTTTATGTTTTGTATGGGAAAATGTTGTATATCAAAGCAACATATTTTTCTTTCCCAAACTGGTTCACTTCTAGTGCTCAATCTTTAATATCTAGAATTCTTAATCCAGATCACCTGATAGTAAGTCTTGTTCTCATGTTGGATATTTTATTGATTAAGTCAATATTTTGAATTAATATTATGTTTTTTTTTCTTCCATCCATTTATTTACAACCTTTTATGATTGTTTTAATGAGTTTATTGTTTTTGTTTTGTTTTACAGCGCATAAAAATCAAACAAATCTGGGAAAATGTGTGGTTTAAGAATAATTATATGCCTATGAAAATTTATGAAGATCAACATGTCAACATGGATGATGTACTTGCAGTTTTTGATGATGCATAGGTTGGTAAACGTTTTTTCATTGTTGATTTAGGTTTTTGTACAAACTTATACATGTTGGATAACTTACTTGGGTTTTTTCTTAGAAATTTTGTTTATAGAAACTTATAGATTTCCTTTAGGGTAAGTTGCTATGTTATGAGGGGTGTATCTATATTATCAAAAT
Source organism: Pseudotsuga menziesii (assembly GCA_001517045.1). Taxonomy (NCBI): domain Eukaryota; kingdom Viridiplantae; phylum Streptophyta; class Pinopsida; order Pinales; family Pinaceae; genus Pseudotsuga; species Pseudotsuga menziesii. Next base: position 350,466 of record LPNX010446799.1, read on the forward strand.
CACTCAAGACTTGCAACTAGCCTCATTGGCAGCCACTCATGGAATTTTGAACTCGAGTCTTGGCATTAACACAAGTCCCATGAACTTGTTTCTTTCCGCTAGACGATACTCTCAAGGGATACTCTCGTGGAATTTGATTATAACTTAGTGCTAGTATTCTCAAAAGGGAAGCTAATGAAATTAATACTATGTATTCAAATTTCAGTGTATATGAAAGAGTCTTGTTTATTATCAGAATAGAATGTACATTATCTTTCAAATTTAATTTTCTTTCCCTCTGCAGTGTTGTGGTTGCTTCCTTGTTCTAGGGTCCATTCTAGTGAACCTCCTTTATGTTTTGAAGAATTGAAAAAATAGATTTCCTTAAGCTTAAATGTTGTAGATATGTTGTTGAAGGAATATTTGTTTTTCAATGCATTAAGTTTTCCATGAACAAGTTCCAAAGTAAGTTAGTGGGTTGCATTCACAACTGCAAGTCTCACTACTATTATATCTCTGTTTTGTGTCATACTTGGGAAGAATGAACTGGTATTTGATATTTTGCATGCACAGTATGTAAGTGAGCAAATAGAAGAAAAATACACAGGTCCATTGATGATGAGTGCATTTGAGTTTATAACATTTTTCATCTCTTGTAAACACTAGATTCCAAGACTAGAAGTCCCATTGGTTTCAATTTTAATGTTTTCCATGTCATATTTTTGTCTTGTTATTACGCTTCTCCTTGACTCCCTCCTTTTTCAGTAATTGCAGATATTTTTTTACTTACTTTACCTTAAATGTTTAGCAATATTTGAGAATGAAATGGTGGAAAAGAGAAGGTTATGAGATAATGGGGTCAAATACCACACATATTCCAATATGAAAACCTAATATTTGAGAAAACTAGAACATATAACCTCGTTAGCTTCTCCCTTCTATTCTTCTCATGCCATATATGTATTTGTTGTTATTGCAATGTTCCCAAAATTTGAAAACATATTCTTTTTTATAGGCGAGTTAAATACTAGATAATCTGGAAATCAACTTATCTTCTGCAGAAATTGTCAATCTTTGGTTGCTACACCGAAGTGTCATAAGTTGTCCTTACCATTTCTAGATGTTTTTCCTATGTAACTGTCAATGTAATTACACATTAGGTTTGTTCTACTTGATCTAGTTTAAATGATTACTCTGCTAGTGCTTCACTACTTTAACATGTATTTGCTTAGTTTATGCCTTACTTCATGTATATCTGTTTCGCTCAGTTAGATCTCCCTTCCTGTTTATAAGTTTTGTCTGTTGTTTATTGAAAATCCTGAGTTAAATTTTAATTGTCAAGGGCTGGAGTGGTGAACGATGTATCCCTTCCGTGGCCACTTCAAGAGGTAACTAGTTGTACCTACTGTTCCGGGATTTACTTAGTTCATATTGAACTAATGCAAACTTCTCGTTTCTTTCTATAGGTTCGTTAGGTGACAAAGACTTGCTATGACCACTAAGCTTACCATGCTACATGTGCTATGCTACTCCATTGCTTTTCCAAGACAAAAGGACCAAGGTCACATCCTAGTAATTCTTACTACTAGCGTTTCCGTTATTGTTTATGTATATCTGGGGTTTATTAGACCTACATCTATCTTATTATCATTATTAGTGTGGCTTAAGAATGATAATTTTTATTCTTATTCTTAGTGTTTATAACATATGATTGGAATATTTTTATGCCTGAATGTTTAAAGGTTTAAGTCATAAGACAACCATATTTTATTAAAGTTTATATGCCACATGATATATATGAAGAGTCATCCATGGCATATCCCATATGCCATGATCCATGGCTTATCTATGCAAATGATGATATTGATGATGGTTCCAATGCAAATCGCATTTCCAATACCAAATCGTATTTTTTGGTTTTTAAACTATAGGCGTTAGGGTAAATATCACGACGTTCGTGGTGGCCAAGATGGTAGAGTAAATGCTTATTGGAATATGGAAAATCAGACCCTAATCTTGGTTCTTTCACTATTTGGGCTTAATTTGTTCTACGCTATGGGTGCTATGGGTTGTTCAGCTCTTTGCTTCTCCAAAATCATGGAGGAAATATGATGGACCAGAATTGGAAGGTATGCACTTTAGCTGGTTTTGCAGCATTTGTGATATGGTTGCTTCAGTTAGAGGTTTTTCATACTCGCAATTGTTCCTGGACTTGATTTTGCAGGTGACATGGCTTCCAGGCGTGGGTCGTGGGGGACTACCAAGCTGTCTTCGATACCCTTTTGGGTAATCCCTGCATTAACACAGACCCTTTTACCTCTTTGTACAAAGAGTGACAGAGCGTGAGGTCTGTGTGATAAAGGGTTTATCTTTTCTAAAAGCTGGGATTATGGGAATTCAATAGATGCATTTGTAAAGGATTTGAGATTTTTGATTTATATAAAAATGGAGATTCTGTGGTTTGAATTATATATAATGTGTTATTATACTGAGTGACTGTGCTATTGCTTGCAATATCATTTGTGTTGAACGTGAGTGTGTATATTTTAAATTGTTAAATATAGAAGGTAGAGTTGTATGCATTCACAGCTGGGTTTTATCATTAATATTGCCACTAGCTTGGTAAGGCCGTCGCCATATGTGTTTCAGTGTCTGTAACTTAAAATTCTTGTTTTGGTCTATTAATGGAGGTTTTGCGTATTGGTTTTAAATGATTTAGTTTAGCTCACAGCAGTGCCATTGCTTGCAATGACACCCTTGCCAATTCACGACTGTGTATTTTATTATTCGCAGTGTTTATTTTAATGGTAAATCATGATGTATTTTACTTACCTATGATTTAGTTTGTAGATGACCGTAAGCTTGGCTTACTATTGCGAAAATGTAGATGTCGTAGTTGTGATAGCGTAGACAGTAGGGTTTTTACATGGATTATTATAAAAGATTTGGGTTCTGTCTTTAATGGTTAATTTGGTGGGGTTTTTACTTCTCAGACGTGAGCCTTGATAATGAAATGCAGTATATATATTTTGTTTACATTAATGTGGAACATTGACAGAGCAACGATTTTGATAATGGTTTAATACTAGGTTTTGGGTTCAAGATTGATAGCAAGGATTCCAACCCTTAAGTGCGATGCATAGCCTATTTAAAGTTTTGATGTTAATTCCCTTATATAATTTATTTTTGTCATTGTGATTGCTTTTTACTTATGTGAGAAATTGTAAATCTTTGCAGAGTTGTCAATTTTTCCAATCGAATCCTACACTATTCGATTCTTGTCGTGGTTTGATAAAACCTCTTTTTTAACGACATGAGCCCATAGGATTCGATCCAGCGCTACGTGGGTTTGTGGTTTAAAGTTGTATGCATGGATATTTTTTTGGCATTAGCACCGACAAGTTTTGATCCTGAAACCTTTAAATGGATACGTTATTTCAATAATGAATTTGTACTAGTTTTAAGTTTAATGATCATTTTGATGGTAGATAGTAAGGTTACGGTTTATAATAAAATAGTGCCTATAGACCTTGAGAGGTCTCGATGGCTGGCATATGATGGGGGTAAATTTATAAAGGGGAAATTATTCGTTGAAGTTTGTTTATGATATTTGGTAGGTTTTTAAAATAGGTTAACTCTGTTTATCTTGTTTTTTGTCATTTTAATTAAAGTTCAGCAATGATATTTAATTTATGATTTTATGCATATAATTTATGCTAAGGTTATAATTATTAGTTTCGATGGTTATAATTAATACAAGCGTGCTCGCAATATGAAATCTACCAGAAGATAAAAGATATAAAGTTAGTTTTTAGGTAGTTCGTTGGTTGATAAGGTTCCTTAGTTAGGGTCAATAATATTTAGGTACAAAATCTCTGATTAGTTGTATGTTTTGAACTTGAAATACTAAAAATTAAATCTAACTCACTTAAAAATATTGATTATGTTTAAAGAAATACCTCTGTTAGGGAAGACTAAAATTTAACTTGTGAGTGATGAATTAAAATGTAGAAATATAACAGAGACCAAATCCTCCTAGTGATAAAACTAAAGGTGATAGTCTATCATTTGCAAATATAAATAAGATATATTTTCTCAACTAGAATATTATTGTTGAGTAGATAAAATAACCTAGCTATAGAAGAGAGATACTAATTCTCCATTCAGAATTTAATCTCATTTAGAAAGAAAACCTATGTAAATTGCAAGGGAAAATCGAGAACCTCATACTTCCAAGTTGAAGCTATTTTAAAGGCTAAAAAATACTGCACATTCAAATACCCAATATTAACAGGTACATAGACAAATCTTACCTCCTTTTAGATAATCACATAACTTGGGAACTACCACATTCCACCCAACCATGACCCAAAACCAGTCCTCGTTTCAATATGGATCCCCTCGAGATGGTTCCAACATGCAAGTAGCTTAGAGCTCCTAAGGTAAGACTTCCCTATCTAGGATATCAGGTTCTATATCAGTTTAATTTTTCCTCTTAGGAAAAGTCTTTTCCAAGAATTCTCTTGAATATCATCAAGTAGAATTATGGAATAATCAAAAGATCCCCAAGCCTCTCTTTGGCTTAGGTTTTTATAGATAGAATTTTCAAGAAAAGGGGCAGTTAAATCAAGAATCATTTTATTTCTTGAAATAACCCTTTCTATTTAATTTCTAGGTCATTTTAATATTTATTTAAATTTAACTTAGGAACTTTTGACTAGTTCCTACTTTGACTCTTGTAGGTATTTAATATTTAATTATCATTAGTAATAATAATAATATGTGGATCATTTCATTATTACTAATAGTTACTAGTATTATTACTATGCTTACTCTTTTATACATAGTAAGTATAACTTATATATTTCTACATATATACCATTTGTTAACATTTTTAACTTTAGGTATCATATAGCATGATCCCTAATCATATGACACTTTTCTTTTAACTTAGTCACTTTTTTTAATAAGGTTTTTAGGTAGGGATTATGTCAACTAGGTTAGGAAACTCTAAACCTCCTTGCATGTTTGATTCCCTCGTATAACATGGTAGTTCTTCAGTACTTTGATGAGATACAAAAATTCAAAATTTCATTTAATGATTTAAAAATAAGTAAGATGACATCAATGTTTTATCATAGCCATTTTCACTCAGCATATTAATTTTTTAGCAACTCCTAGCGCTTACCCAGAGGCCATACTCAATCCTAAAAATAGGGAGTTACAAACTTAGTGCAATTCTGTTGGAGCAAGGTCCTGCAGCTACAAAAGAAGCTGCTAGTTTAGCGGATAGACAGTTTTGGCGGAGAGGAGATAAGGTAGAGCTACGATGTCGTAGCATGTTTCTAGCTGCGGATCAGAGCTAGAGACCATGACGGTTGGGACAGAAAAGTCAAGGAAGATGACGGTACCTGAGCGACTGAGAAGAGAGAGCTCACCCACTGCATTGAAGGAAGCAGTGGAAGACAGGAGGGCTTAGCTGCCCTCATAAAGGAAAAGGAGCAACGAGGCCGAGGTATTGAAGACGAAGGACAGAACCAGGGAAGCGGTGCACAGTACCCATGATCAGCGTCGAGAAGCATGGAAGACCGCAGAGAGCTGTGGTGTGAAGGAAAGTGGCCACCTCAAGTACAGATAGGCCAACTGTCACTAGTTAGGGTTTTGGGTTACTGTCGGGATAGGCCCAAAGTGTTGTAACGGCGAGACCTTCGGGCCGCCTATAAAGGGATGCATTTTTGTATTGTAAAGGGTTGGTTGGTTGGTTGGACAATTGTATAAGGTTAGACAATAGTTGATCAGTTGTATAGGAGCCAAGCTCTAGTTCTGTTATTAGCTGTAGTTATCTTACTGTAACCAGTAGCTGGCTCATTGAGCATGCATGTAACGATCCGCAGGGATCGATAGAGAGGGAAGAGTATATTGTAAGAGGTGCAATATAGAGAAGAGAAGAGATCTAAGAGAGAAGGGCTCCAGGATGTGTGCGGACTTACCCAAAAGATCTCAAGCTGCATATGTGGTGCAGTAGAACTGTGTTTACCTTCCCTTGAGCTATAATAGAAACACAGTTCTGTGGACGTAACTTCCATCCTGGAGGTGAACCACGTTAAAATCGAGTGTTATGTGATTGATTTATGTGTTGTGTTTATTTGTTGCATGTATCAGTTATTTCATGAACCTTGCTTACAATTATTGTACGTATGCATTATTCAGTTTACAACACTATAGAAATAATTGCAAGTTGAAATCCTTAAGTACCTTGTATAAGAGTCTACCTATGTTTCAGTTCTTATAATTAAGATTCGCAGAGGTAAGCAGCCTTGTATGTTGAGTCCTGTAAGTCAGAGCAAGTAGCACTAAGTACGTTGAGCCGTAGCGGTAGGATATTGCAAGGAGGCGATATCGCACCAACAGAGGAGTTGTGGTGCGCTACAGTTGAGAATTAGTGTAGGAAGGATTTATGCCTTGAACGAGGTGTGGAAATGCCATAAGGGCTGGAGTCGTCACAAGTAAGAGGAAGTGCGCATCGTGTAGAGAGAAATCTCGCAGGCTAGAAGAGCTACGAGACACACAGGTTGCCACAGAACCTGGTCCAAGACACTTGATTCTTTGGCCAACCCATTAGAATCACTTTAGGTGAGACTTCAGGCTGCTTTGCGGTCTATTGCCGAAAGGTCCAGTGAGCTATGGGTGTTGTTGGTTTAATACAGTAAACCCGGGTCTGCCCATGCAAGCCAACAAATGGTTCCATTGCTGGTTTTGAACAAACTAAGCATTGATGTTCTGGTGGCAGCCTACTAGAGACGAACTCAATGAGTGGGTTTGGTCTAAGGAGAAAGAGTTTACCGAACGAGAGAAAAAAAGTCCTAGACTGAGTATAGAGGCCTGGTTACAAAAACATATCGTTACAGACCTGCATGTGATATTTTTTTGCAACCTTTGGAAACGAGCTTTACGACTGCTTATCAAAGTTGACTGACACAAGCATATTCAAGAGAAAAAGAAACATTATCTGGACACCGGAGCTGATTCAGACCATGAAGAATCTTGATAATCCCATTACGAGAGCAGTAGACTTCTAACTTGCGAGTGTGCTCGAAGGCTTCGTCACAAATTTTGCAGTTGACCAGAGAAAAAGCTTCAGCGAGGCTGAGCGCTACTTCTTCAAAGGATATCGTGGTAAGTACCTAAAATATTTAAACTTGTCCATTAAGATTTTATTATATGAAAAAGGAACAATGGATCTAGTTTTAGACAAATAAGTAAAGACAGTAATGTCACAAGAGTTTGAAAGTGACCTTGACGACATTGGACGTACATGTAGTGGAAAGAAATATAAAGTAGATTTCAGATCTCCCATATTTGAAGACACTTCAGATAATACTAGACAATAGATTCATAGCACCACAGAAGGAACAGAGGGGGGTATCCCTTACCACCCTTACACCCAACAGAAACAGAACAGGACTCAGAACAATCCCATAGGAACTCCATCGAGTAGCTCACAGACAGTACCTACCACTGCTACATCACCTCCAGCTACACCGCCAAGTGGTAGTAACACAACAAATCAACATCCACCACGTAGAAATAGAATGGGGGATGATATGAAGTTACCTATTTTTAAGGGTATAGGGGTAGAGGACCCAGAGCAGCATTGGTTTCTATGTGAAGCCATGTGGACCATTAAAACCATCAATGCCGATAATATTAAACTTGTACAGTTGGTCACCACACTAAGAGATCGGGCGTTAAAATGGTATATGAAGTATCGCATAGTACCCAGAACACTTGTCCAGATCAAGACCGCCATGATTAAAGAGTTTAAGAAACCTAAGTCTGATTCACAGTGCATTACAGAGCTCAACGACATCAAACAGTTACCTACAGAGTCGGTGTGGGACTTTGATCATAAATTCAAAGCCCTTATAGACCAAGTCAGCTTTGAGTTTGCCCCATAGAAGCATAAGGAATGGTTTATTGCAGTGCTGCTCCCTCACAATAGACTACCATTAATGCAGCAGAAACTCCAGACGCAGGATGACGCGTTGGAGATGGCAATGAAACTAGAGGCTTCACCTCTAGCTGAAACCAACATAGGCATGACGAATCTGCAAAACCAGCTGGCTAATCTCACATTACAGTTGCATGAGCTTAAGAAAGGGAAAGAGGTTGCGCAAGAAATATGGTGCATAAGGTGTAAAGCATAAGGCCATACTAAAGAAAACTTTCTAGTTTTTGTAGAATATCTAGCGACGGGGGCTCCAAACCCATTAGCACAGACCCACGGGCCGTGGTGTGAAATATGCAAAACACGAGGACATCTACCTCAGCAGTGTCCTCTACTTCAAGAAGTATGTGCAGACACCTAAGAACTTATACTGCGTCTTCTGCAAGTATCTAGGCCATGACGAACATGATTGCCGAGCCTATGATCTCATGGTCGGGAGCAAGCAAGACATGTACAGAGTCCAATCAGAAACACAGGGTCCAGGAGTAGGACCACAGCATGATCCGGCTTATGGTGGCCATGGAGGAGGATTCAGAGGACGAGGATGTGGAGGAGGCTTTCGTGGTGCAGAAGGATTTGGCCATGGAGAAGGCTTTGGTCGTGGTCGCGGACCAGTTACTTGCTACAACTGTGGAGTTGTAGGACATTACGCTCGGGACTGTCAGAGTCCCACCACCACTTGTAACTATTGAAAATCTTATGATCACACTATAGAGGAGTGTCCTACCTTGATAGCGAAGATCAGAGAACCTAAGCCAGCAGCACACCAGAACATCCAACTCATTGCTACTTAACAGGAAGAGCCAGAACCAAGAGTTAATATTGTGACTCGCAATGGTGTTTCCACCAGTGAGACATCACAAGATACTGAAAATAACACAGGTCAGAAGTGGGTGCGCAGAGCTCCTAAAAAAGCAACACCACTTGACCTAAAGAAGAATAAACAAACATTTCAGGAAGCTAAGACTTTCTTTGATGACCCTATGCAATCAGGATCGCAGGTACCGCCGTCTAGGGGCGTACTACAGCAAGCACCTTGTGGTGTTAGCCCTGTACAGATATCGTGGGCTACCACATCGGCTACATGCGATGAGGACGAGATGACAGGAAGTGTACATTCCTTCCTGCGGAGTTGTTTAAAACTCATGAGAAATGAGAAAGCTATCGAAGAACTTCAGCGCATCATAGATCAGTGTCAGCCATCTTCTTCCATGAGCAGTACACAGTGTGCTATTCATAATATTACGAGACATACAAGAACAGGAAGAGAGATGCGACTCATAGCACAGGTTGGAGAATTCGAAATGGATGAGGTGATCCTAGATCTAGGATCAGACGTAAACGTTCTGACTAAGCAGACATGGAAACAGATGGGTAGCCCTAAGTTAGTCATATCGCCTATCCATCTGAGATTAGATAATCAGCAGCGGGTATCACCCCTGGGTCGATTACCGTAGGTTCCAGTTGACATTGACGGAGTTTGCAGCTTTGCAGATTTTGAAGTTATAGAAATCATTGGTGATAGTAGACCATATCCAGCACTACTAGGCATCAATTGGGCGATCGGTAACATGGCCATTATCGACCTAAAGAGAAGAAAAATGACCTTTAAGGACGCGTAGATCTAGGTCGTTGCATCGTTGGATCCTTTTCAGGGTCCTAGATATATTGAACCTATCCGAGCAGAGGAAGAGGCACGTAACATAGAGAGTCTCTATCAGATCACTGCGAACTAGAGCGACTACATCAATCTGACTGTAGAAGGGAACATTAGTTGGCGATGCGACAGCTCATGCACATCAGATTCAGATGTTGGTCTAGAGAACTAGCAGAACAGACTTCACGAAGTCTCAGCATGTAGATGCGTGTACTTGACTAAGTCACTGTGATGGATTGGTGCAAAGATCAATGAGATTCCATCGTTTCATGGTCTAACGGATATCCAGGACTTTCTCAAGCAGTTTGAACAACAAATTCCTCATGAGAAAAGGATCGCAGCTATGGACCTTGCAGTATGAGCCACACCTGCAAGATGGTGGTATGCACATAAAGAGAATATCATATCATGGGATGATATTAAGAGATTGATGGCAATCATATTTTCTATCGACAGAGAGCATGTCCAGCAGAAGTACACAGGAGAAAGTGACCCCAGGTCACATATTCAGACATGTGAACAGAATTGGTCGGACATTCCTAAGGATGAATGGGTTCACCGATTCATTCACACTTTGGACACAGTTCCAAGGAACTGGTACACAGAGACTGAACTATGCAAGGGAACAACTACATGGCCACTTATGATAGACAACTTTCTACTCACCTTTGCTTTTGAATCTGAGTATCCAAGTGTTGACCATGCCCTAGATATAATAAAGATCAAGATATTTGAGGATTGTACCTTATCAGTACAGACTCAGCCTGAGTGGGCCATCGAGTTAAAAGATGCGCTTGAGTGCTATAACTTTGAAGCAGAACTAGAGGATGAGGAAGAGGATCCTCACAACACCGACATTCCGGAGTCAAAAGGGACTCGCGATGTTGAGGGATCACAGTTAGAAATTTCGGCAATCACAGAACCCATCAATATTAAAAAGATCAATATTGGCACAGACATAGAACCAAAGTTTGCCTCTATTGGAGACTATTGGAACGATGAAACAGTCGGACAGATTGCAGACTTGCTACATGACTATCAGGACCTATTTCCCACTAAGTTCACATAGATGAAGGGAATAGTCAGAGACCTGGGAGTAATGAGGATACCATTGAAGGAGTATGCTCGACCAGTCAAGCAGCGTCCATATAGATTAAATCCGCGCTATAAAGAAAAAGTTAAGGATGAAATTGATAAGATGCTAGTGGTAGGTATCATTGAGGTTGTAGAAGAGAGCGAATGGGTTATTCCCATGGTCATACAAGAAAAGAAAACTAAAGGAGACATCAGGATCTGTGTCGATCTGCGTAAACTCAATGATGCATCACTTCATGATCCATTTTCGACACCGTTCAATGATGAAATGTTAGACAACGTGGGAGGACAGGAGGTCTAATCCTTCGCTGATGGCTTTTCAGGCTATCACCAGATCAGAATCCATGCAGAAGATCGATCCAAGACCACCTTTGAAATAGAATGGGGTTCATTCCAGTATAGGGTAATGCCCTTTGGTCTTAAGAATGCACTAGCTATCTTTTCTAGAGTAGTAGTTGCTATATTTAATGAATACATCCATAAATTCCTAGAAGTTTATTTTGATGATTGAACTGTATTTGGATTATTTGACAAGCACATAGGAGATTTAAGACTGATGCTAGAGAAATGTAGGCAGTACCAGATTTCTCTAAACTTGAAGAAATGTATATTCTGTGCGCCATTTGGTATTTTGTTGGGTCACATTGTTTGCAGACAAGGCTTGATGGTAGATCCCACAAAGATTGCCATCATTGTAAATCTTCCAACACCCAACTCAGTCAAACAATTGAGGACAGTACTTGGTCATACCAGGTACTACAGAAAGTTCATCAAGGGCTACGCAAATATTAAACCGCCGATGGAAAAACTGCTAAAGAAAGATGTAAAATTCCTATGTAATGAGGAATGTTAGCAGAGTCTAGACACACTTAAAGAGAAGATGGTTACAACACCCATCTTAGTATTTCCAGACTGGACTAAACCATTTCATGTACATGTGGATGCATCTGGCATCGCACTAGGGGTTGTTTTAACGCAACCAGGAGAAGGGGATATTGATCATTCTATCGCATACTCCAGCAGAAATCTATCAACAGCAGAAAAAAACTACACCATGACAAAAAGAGAAGGCTTAGCTATGGTGTACGTGCTGTAGAAGTTTAGGCACTACCTATTGGGTGCCTCGTTCAAGATGTTTACTAACCATTCCGCATTGAAGTATCTGGTCAATAAGCCAGTGTTAGGGGGAAGAATCTGCAGATGGTTACTCCTCTTTCAGGAATATTATTTTGAAATCATTGTGAAACCAGGAAGATTGAACGCTGTACCTGATCATATTTCAAGGATAGACTCTGGAGAAGAGCCGAGTAACCTAGAGGACAATTTGTCGGATGCGTAGTTGTTTTCTATCCAGATCACATACGACTACTATGCTGATATCATTCACTTTCTCACTACAGGATTAGCACCTGACGAGTTTACTAAGTAGCAAAAGAAGCAGTTGGTTGTTAAAACAATAGACTTCACCCTGATTGCAGGAAAGTTATACAAGTTAGGTCCAGATGAAGTCCTGCGTAGATGTGTGATGCCGCATGAAAAAGATGTTATCATCAGAGAAGCACATTCAGGAACTACAGGAGGTCGTTTCGTAGGAAAGATGACTGCGCAGAAAATCCTAGCTGCAGGATTATGGTGGCCTACGTTGCACAAGGACACTAAGGACTTTTACAGATGTTGCGATATCTGCCAGAGGGTAGGAAAAACCTTGCGACGAGATGAAATGCCCCTGTGACCATAGGTTACGCTGCGCGCATTTGACAAGTGGGTTATAGACTTTGTGGGTCCTATCAACCCACCAGGAAAATGCACTGGTGCGAGATATATCATCACTGGCACAGAGTACCTCACCAGATGGGTAGAGGCCAAAGCAGTAAGAAATTGTGATGCTGCTACAGCCGCATAGTTCCTTTTTGAAAACATCATCAGTACATTTGGATGCCCAGTAGTTTTGATGAGCGATCAAGGTACACACTTCTTGAACCACACTATTGAGGCCTTGACGGAAGAATTTCAGATTCAGCACCATAAGAGCACTCCCTACCACCCACAGGCTAATGGTACGGTGGAGGCATTTAACAAGATTTTAGAAAATGATCTTACTAAGATATGCAACAACCAAAGGAATGATTGGGACCTCAGAGTTAATGTTATATTATGGGCGTATAGGACCACATGCAAGAAACTTACAGGACATACACCTTTCAGTTTGGTGTATGGACAAGAGGCTGTTATGCCTATGGAGTATATTCTTCCTAGTTTAAGAATCCCTCAGATCACTGGGATGGCTGATACAGACACAGTGGATGAAAGGCTAGCACAACTGCTTGCCTTAGAGGAAGATAGATTCATCGTCGGCTTCCATCAGAAAGTGCAGAAGGCACGAGAAAAAGCTTGGCATGAGAGACACATTAAGAGTAAGACCTTTTAGATCATAGACCTAGTACTCCTCTACAACAGTAAGTTTATTAAGTTTCCAGGGAATTTCAAGATGCATTGGCTAGGGCCATATCAGATACAGTAAGTTACAGAGGGAGGTGCCGTTCAACTCAGCAAACTGAATGGGGAGCTTCTTCCCACATTGATTAATGGTAGTAGGATTAAGCTCTATAGTGATAGCCACTCCACCTCTCATCCCTAGCTTAGACAGCTTATGTGTGTGCAGTTGTCCAGTGTAGTTGAAAGGAGGCATCGCACCGGGAACTAGTCTACACCGGCAATTATTCTAAGTATGAGGAATCACATAAGGACGGTTCATTTTGCGCATGTCATCAGTGGCTTACGGTTAAAAAAAAAAAGAGCGGTTAAGTTTGTTTTGAGAAGAGGATGAGGTGTTGCATCGCAGCAAGGCAATGTCTCTCCGTGCCACGTACCTGCTTTCGTAAGGAAATAGAGGGCTAGTCAAGTCACCTTCTGACAGGAAGTTAATGAAGAAATGACTGGTATATCTTACCGTGTATTTGGCAGCAGTGTAATCAATTTTTCTAGATTCGGTAAATCTTCGAAAAGACCGGCGCCTGTACACACACACTTTGAGGGAAATTTGATCGGATTTCAGCATTTATTGAGGATTGGATGACGGGTCTGGTCTTGTCCATGCAATTAATATGACTGACGGGTTCAGCCTAGATGACTGTTGTGTCTCGGATTATCGTCTTCCGCATAAAAGCAAAAATTATTCATTCGGGAGGGTTACATTTGCAAGGATTCAAGAGCCGAGAGTTATAGAGTGCATTGATCAGTTTCCCTGTGCAGAGCTAATCCCATTACAGAGTGCTGTGGTTTTCAGAATTTGCAGCCATTACACATCCAATGCTTTACACCGAGTGGGTTCTGTCTGGGGAGGAACCTTTAGAAGACATGCTAAGACCTTTCGACCCTGGTGGCCGTATGTCCGCTATGACGACGACGCCCGGGGTTGTGAAATTAGGAGCATCACAGGTCATACAACGGCCAAGGATGAGGATTCAAGCACAGGATGTAGAAGATGTCATCAAATTCTCTGCTAAGGAGAAGAAGAAAGACGAGACAATCACTGAAGATAAGAAAGCAAAGTAGAGGAATGGCGAGAAGAAATCTCCCGCGAGGAAGAATGTAAAAATGAGAAAAAGAAAGCAACGAGAGAAGTCAGCCGACCTATCTGATTAGCTAAGAGAAGGACAAGAGATTGTTGAGGCAAATAAACAAAAATCTAGCGATCAGAGGCAGCATGAATACCTAGATCGATTCGCTGAGAAGGAATTTGAAAGAGGACAGCAAACCCGACAAATGGTAGAATTCTAGCATGCAGACAAAGGCTTGTTCTCGGAATGGAATTCATGGTTTGTATTGCTTTCACATAGAAGGTTCCAGGATGAGCGACATGTTTTCAGAAGCCTGGAAGATATAGAATTATATCTTCCTTATAGTGCGAGCTCTAACCCAGATAGAGAGGAGTTCTCGTGATACCAGGGATTTGAATCCTTATGGTAAGCACAAGAATAGCAGATCTTGCAAGCGGCGAGACTGCGAGCATAACAATGAGGAAAGGTAAGAGAAACCTACGAACTAAGTTAACAGAGGACTCCAGTACTAGTTAAGCTGTGCTTGACTCGGCACAGGAGTCTGTTGCAGTGATGCAGAACGAAGTGGAAGGACTTCGGGACAAGTTTCAACGGACTTCACAGGAAGCCAAGGAAAAGCTACAGCAGGAGAAGCCCGCTGGTAGTGGCTCGGGGACGAGCCACAAGTAAGTGTTAGGGGACTGTTGGAGCAGGGTCCTGTAGCTACAGAAGAAGCTGCCCGTTTAGCGGATAGACAGTTTTGGTGGAGAGGAGATAAGGTAGAGCTACGACGTCGTAGCATGTTTCTAGCTGCAGATCAGAGCCGGAAACAATGATGGTTGGGACAGAAAAGTCAAGGAAGACGAATGTACCTGAGCGGCTGAGAAGAGAGAGCTCACCCATTGCATTGAAGGCATCGATGGAAGACAGGAGGGCTTAGCTACCCTCATAAAGGAAAAGGAGCAACGAGGCCGAGGTATTGAAGACGAAGGACAGAACCAGGGAAGTGGTGTTCAGTACCCATGATCAGCACCGGGAAGCATGGAAGACTGTAGAGAGATGTGGTGTGATGGAAAGCGGCCACCTGAAGTACATATCGGCTGACTGTCACTAGTTAGGGTTTTGAGTTACTGTTGGGACAGGCCCATAGTGTTGTAATGGCGAGACCTTCGGGCCGTCTATAAAGGGATGTATTTTTGTATTATAAAGGGTTGGTTGGTTGGTTGGTTGGACAATTGTATAAGGTTAGACAATAGTTGATCATTTGTATAGGAGCCAAGCTCTGGTTCTGTTATTAGTTGTAGTTATCTTACTGTAACCAGTAGCTGGCTCATTGAGCATGCATGTAACGATCCGCAGGGATCGACAAAGAGGGAAGAGTATATTGTAAGAGGTGCAATATAGAGAAGAGAAGAGATCTAAGAGAGAAGGGCTCCAGGCTGTGTGCGGAGTTACCCAGAAGACCTCGAGTTCCATATGTGGCGTAGTGGAACTGTGTTTACCTTCCCTTGAGCTATAATAGAAACACAGTTCTGTGGACGTAACTTCCATCCTAGAGGTGAACCACGTTAAAATCGAGTGTTATGTGATTGATTTATGTGTTGTGTTTATTTGTTGCATGTATCAGTTATTTCATGAACCTTGCTTACAGTTATTGTACGTATGCGTTATTCAGTTTACAACACTATAGAAATAATTGCAAGTTGAAATCCTTAAGTACCTTGTATAAGAGTCTACATACGTTTCAGTTCTTATAATTAAGAGTCGCATAGGTAAGCAGCCTTGTATGTTGAGTCCTGTAAGTCGAAGCAAGTAGCACTAAGTACGTTGAGCCACAACGGTAGGATATCGCAAGGAGGCAATATCGCACCAGCAGAGGAGCTTTGGTGCACTGCGGTTGAGAATCAGTGTAGGAAGGAGTTACGCCTTGACCAAGGTGGGGCGATGCGATAAGGGCTAGAGTCGACGCAAGTAAGAGGAAGTGCGCATCGCGCAGAGAGAAATCTTGCAGGATAGAGGAGCTGCGAGACACACAGGCTGCCACAGAACCTAGTCCAAGACACTTGAGTCTTTGGCCAACCCATTAGAATCACTTCGGGTGAGACTTCAGGCCACTCTGTGGTCTACCGTCGAAAGGGCAAGTGAGGTAGGGGTGTTGTTGGTTTAATACAGTAAACCCGGGTCTTCCCACGCAAGCCAACAAATTCCAGAGGTGCTCACTCAACACTAATGCTAGGATGCATTTGTAGGATACACCTAGGGGTACAATTTCCAAGGATCCGATGTTCCAGAGTTTATGCTCAAAATCAACTTGGAAGGATCCATGGTTTATTCCCAACACTTCCAATGTTTATCTTTTAATGTGCTTCATAGCTTCATGCTCAACACAAACGTTTCATCACTCATGTGTTTGAGAGATTCTCACTAAACACAAATATAAATACTCATGTGCTCCAGAACTTATTTCTCAACACAAACATCAAACACTCATGTGCTCCATAGCTCTTCACTCAACACAAAACATCTCATCAATTATGTGCTTCAGAGTCTATGCCCAACACATTAAATCATATATATATAACATATGCAATTGGCTTACACGCAATATATCAAACAAATCATCATGTTCATGTGCAATGGGGTATTAGGACCAATATACCAAATAAAACATCAAAGAAACATCATAAGTAATGGGGCTTATTCCCATAAGTGTTAGGTCAAAATTCAAGATATTACATCCCTCCCCACTTAGAACAACACCATCCCTAGTGTTCTAGGGACTCAGAATGAAATCATGAAACAAGGCAGGGTAATCCTTTCTCATGGAGGCTTCATTTTCCCAAGTAGCCTCATTGGCCTCGAAGTGCTTCTATTGAACTTTCAACTAGAATATGGTGCACTTGTTGAGATGCACCTATCTCTTGTCCAGTATAGGAAGGGGTTCAGGTGAAATGTACCATTCAGGTTCCACTTCTAATAAGGACCAATCAATTAGATGTTTAGTAGCATAAACATATTTCTTTATTAAAGATGAATGGAAAACGTTATGGACTCTTAAGTGAGAAGCCAAATCTAGTTCATATGCCACTGGCCCTCTCTTGTCCAGTATCTCGAAGTGTCCACAAAATCTAGGTGCTAACTTACCACACCTTCCCAAGCTCAATGAGCTTTGTTTTTCTTTTACTTTCAAGTAAACATGGTCACCTAAATGATAATCATTATATTTTCTTTTCTTATCTAAGTAACTCTTTCGACAGTCTTGTGCTTCTTTAAGGTTCATTTGGACTTTGGTAACCAATTTTTCTAGGTCCTTTAGTAATTCAGACCCTAACATGAGCCAATCCACCGAGCTATCCCAAGTGTCCGGTGTTCTACACTTCCATCCATAGAGTACCTCAAAGGGACTCATCTTGGAAAAGTTCTGGTATCCGTTGTTATATGAAAACTTTGCAAGATGCAGGAACTATTCCCACTTGGTGTGGTTTTTCATGACATACATCCTAAGCATGTATTCTATAATATTGTTTACCTGTTCTGTCTGCACGTCTGTCTGCAGGTGGTAGAAAGTACTAAAATTCAAATGCGTCTCTAAACCAAAGAATAAGGATCTCCAAAAATTTCTCGATAAACTTAGTATCTCGATCCAAGATTATTTCCTTTGGTATCCCATGCAATATAGATATATCCTTTAAGAATATGTCGACAATGTGTACTGCCTTGTAGGTCGACATCACTAGAATGAAGTGTGTTGCTTTTGACAATTTTTCAACCACTACAAAGATATAATCATTTTGCTTCTTACTCTTAGGTGCACCGATGATAAAATCCATACTAATGACCTCCCACTTCCATTCTGAAATGGGTAATGGCTGTAGCAACCCTGAGGGATGGTGGTGCTCAACTTTGACTAATCAACATTCTTGAAATTTTATGATAAACAACGTTATGTCTACCTTTAACTTAGGCCAGAAAAAATGTTTCTTTAATGTGTATATCATCTTTTGATATCCTGGATGCCCTGGGTAGGGTTTCTGATGAAATTTTGTGAGGATACTGGACCTGATGTCCCCTCCTTCTATAACGTACAATCTCTCTTTTGACCATAGAAGTCCTGTTTCGTCTACCTTGTCCTCTTTTTTGTTGCTGAAAAAACTTGTCCTCCTCGACCTTATTGAGGATTTCAATTATAGAAACGGTCAACTCTGTTGGGCATTCTAATCCTCTCATATAAATCTAGAGAAGTTTGACTTAAATTCATGTAATATATCGTATGAGCTCATTGGCTTAAAGAATCGACATTTTCTTCTCCTTTCCATTTATATGCTTTAGCTCGAAATGGTACTTGTAAAGGAAATCCAACCATCTATATTTATTGGCATTCAGAGCTGGTTGTTCAAATAAATACTTCAGACTCATATTGCTTGTTTTCA
The DNA here is from genome assembly GCA_001517045.1 of Pseudotsuga menziesii. Taxonomy (NCBI): domain Eukaryota; kingdom Viridiplantae; phylum Streptophyta; class Pinopsida; order Pinales; family Pinaceae; genus Pseudotsuga; species Pseudotsuga menziesii. The sequence goes on from LPNX010446799.1 coordinate 369,174, forward strand.
GAAGGAATTTCTTCCCTATGAGGTAGTGCCTCCACATCTTCAAGGGATGAATGGTGGCTGCTAACTCAAGATCATGGGTGGGGAAGTTATGTTCATGTTATTTTAAATTCTATGATTCATAATAGATCACACAATCGTTCTAGAAGACGACTCCTCCAAGCTCTTCCTTGCTTGTGTTAGAATAATCAACCCATAGTATTTACCCACTTAGACATTATTTCATTTATTTTGTCTTATTTTCCTAGTCCATGAGTCCCACCATGTGCAA
>LPNX010446799.1:373633-416346 GCA_001517045.1 Pseudotsuga menziesii
CTATGTTTTCTGCTTTATTTCCTGCTTTTTTAGTGTTTTAAGGGACATAGGAAAGCAAGACTAGGTGAGGTGAATCAGCTTTGTTGCCTCTTCCTCCTCCACTCTTTCCTCCATGCAAAATCATGTATGAGCTGCCATTTGACCACTCTTTATCTTTCCCATGTGCCCTTGCTAATTCGTGGGGCCCTTTATAGATTTGGGATCAGCTTTTTACACCTATGGGGGATTTGCCTATTTTGGGTAAGCCTGCTTTATGCTAGATTTGGATGCTTCCTTATGCATTCGATTTGCTCATGTATTCTATATATTTAGTAGCCTATGTTATTACAGGGTTGGCTATTGTACACTCAGTTAATATAATTTTGTGTTATAGCTCCATATTCAGTCTCCATTATTGATAATTTTGCATGATCAATTGTTAATTGCTGTGAGTGAAATTAATCTACTGCAGGCCTGAATTTCTACAGCTTGCATCTGTGCAAACAATGAAATCCCCATCGGGATTCGTAATTCATAGTATTGGTGCATTCATCGAAATCTGTTTAAGATTTTGAAAACTTTCCTCGCACTTGGTCATCCATAAGAACTTGTTCACCTTCTTTTGCAAAGCGGTCATCGGACAAGCTATCGTTGAGAATTTCTCAATGAATTTTTGGTAGTATCCAGCTAATGCCAAAAATAATCTAATTTCGGTGACACTAGTAGGGGTAGGCCAATTATCTATGGCTTTAATATTTTACGGGTCCACAGTTATCCCCTTCTCAGAGATGATGTGACCCAAGTACTGTATCTGTGGTTTGTAAAAATCACATTTAATAAACTTGGCGTAGAGATGGTTTTCTTGCAAAACCTGTAGCACTATACGGAAGTTCTCCTCATGTTCCTCTTTACTCTTAGAGTAAACTAGGATTTCATCTATAAATATCAAAACCAATTTATCCAGGTATCTACTAAAGATATTGTTCATCATACACATAAAGTTTGGAGGTGCATTGATCATCTCAAATGGCATCACTACAAACTAGTAGTGGTCATACCTCGTATGAAAGTCGATTTTGTGAATATCTTTGTCACAAATCTGTACCTGATGGTACCAAGATCGCAGGTCGATCTTCAAAAATATCTTGGCTCCTCCTACTTGATTGAACAAGTCATAAATCCTAGGGAGTGGGTATCAGTTCTTGATGGTGATCTTGTTAAGTTGACAGTAATCAATGCACATTTGCATCGTACCATACTTCTTCTTGACAAAATATATTGGTGCTCCCCAAGGGGACACACTCAGTTGGATATATCCCTTCTCAATCAACTCCTGCAACTACAGTTTAAGTTCTGCCAGTTCTAGTGCACTCATGCGATAAGGGGATTTTGAATCCGAAACTGAGCCTCGTGTCTGTTCTATGGAAAACTCTAAGTCTCGTTTTAGTGGTAATACTAGCATTTTCTCAGGAAATGCGTCCTTGAATTCTATGAGAACTTGAAATTCCTCGATGCGTTGTTCTCTTTCAGCTTATATGTCCTGTATGTTTACTGCAAATAGTTTGCAGCTTTTCCTAATGTTCTTCTTTCCTTGTAAATAGGATATATGTCTTACAAAAACCTTCTTAGGTATGCCTTGAATCTTTACCGGATTCCCTTGGCTATATGTACACAATATTGACCTGTGTAAGAAATCAAGAATGACATGGTGTTGTTCCAACCAGTCCATGTCGATAAGTATATCATACGATCCTAAGGGTAGGATGTTTAGATTTTTTCTAGTAGGAAAACCATTCAGGTTTACCTCACAGTATTTAACTATTTCAGAAACCTTTCATTTCGTACCCGTGGCTAATTGCACCATCCATGGTTTCTCAAGTTTAGCTTTGTCTAGTTTACATGCATCAATATTTTTAGGCAATGCATAGCTTTGGAAACCACCGGGGTCAATCAATGTTGAAATAGAAGTGTTGGAAACCTTAACTTTTATCTCAACCATGTAACCTGATGGTGTTCCTATTAGCTATCCAAGGATGCATAAATCTGCAGTGTTCCAGCTATTTCCTCTACCATTGGTTCTTCTTGTAAGTTGTGTAAGACTCCATTGGTCTTGTTCTTACAGTTTCGGGCGTAGTGGGGACCTTGGAATTTCTAGCATTTGATTTGAAATGAGGCAACATTGGATTCCCCATTTGCAGCTGGTTTGTTATCTTTTGGAGTTGGTATATATGGCTTTGTACCTATTTTGTTGAAGTTCTTATTGGTTGGAAAACTGTTGTTTTGCTTTCTATAAGGTGGTGGGCTAAAACCCGATTTGCAGTTGTCTGAGAAGATCTTAGAACTGTCTCTGCTTTTGTTGATGTTCTATTTCCTCAATTTTCCATGCTCATAGAAAATCCTAGCTTTGTGCAGGGTGGCGTCCACTTTTTTAGGCATGTCAAATTCAATCCTCCTCTGAAAGTTGGGAGGAAGACATCCTAAGAACTGTTGTATTTTCACTTTCTTGTCCTTTATGTAAGGCACATAATGTAACATATGCAAAAATATTTTAATGAAAGAAGCCATAGTCATATAACCCATCCTTAATTCATGAAAGCATTTCACCTTTCTGTCAAAGAATCTTTTCGACATGTATTTCTCCTGAAAAATCTTGCGAAAATTACTCCACCATCTAGCTTCTTTTCCATTTAAATTATAGATTGCAAGATGGGATTTCATCTTGCTAGAGTAGTTATGTACTCATAAATATTTTCTCATACCTAGAATCCATTCTTCAGCTTTCTCCCTCTATGTTCATCTCTCCTTCATAGGTTGGGGCTTTTATCTTCCTGAACTCTCCCTGCAGAATGTCATGATTTCTCTGTTTCTTTCTGCAAGGAGAAAGAGAATCATTACTAGAAGGACTGTGATAATCTCTTTCTAGAGATTAAGGGGTGTGTTGTTCTTTTCTTTCTTCTTATGGGTTGTTGGCCTTCTTATGATATAATTATTTCTTGAACTTGTTGGCTGAATGAGTGGGTTTTCCCTACTGGATTCCTCCTCTCATATTCCATAGCAAGGATTCATTAATTTCTTTTTGTTCCTTTCTTTCATTCATATTATCATCCTTGAAACTCTATAAGTCTGCTTGAAGACTTTTATGGTTTTCAGTATATCTTAATTTAGCTCGACCACGAGTTCTACTTCCTGTGTGGGGGTATTCAACTTTCCTTTTAGGTTGTTGTCTTCTTCTATGTTCATGATATGAACTGTTCTTTTAATCATGCAATTGCAATTTTTTAATAACAGGAAAAATTTATGTTAGTTAACAAAAACTCAAAACATACTTTATTTTCTACAACAAATGTCGGCACGCCCATTAGGTCCCTTAGTGTTGAAACTGGGATCTGATACCACTTTTAATGTCCCCAAAATAAATATAAAAATAAATTATAGGCCAGTTAAATACTACGTAATCTGGACATTAAGTTATCTTCTATGGAAAGTGTTGATCTTCGGATGCTACACCAAAGTGCCGTAAGCTGTCCTTACCATTTCTAGATGTTTTTTCTATGTAACTGTTGATTTAATTATACACTATGTTTGTTTTACTTGATCTTATTTAAATGATTACTCTGCTAGTGCTTTACTACTTTAACATGTATTTCTGTAGTTTATTTCTTACTTCATGTATATCTGTTTCACTCAATTATATCTTACTTCCTGGTTATAGTTTTTGTTCATTGTTTATGCAAAATACTAACATAAATTTTAACTGTCAAGGGGTGGAGTGGTAGGACTTGTATCCCTTATGGGGACACTTGAAGAGGTAATTGGCTATACCTTTTGTTATGGGGTTTACTTACTTCATATTGTACTACCGCAAACTTCTCCTTTCTATGTACAAGTTCATTAGGTGATGAAGACTTGCTATGACCGCTAAGCTTGGCATGCTACCTATGTTATACTACATTTATTTTCGAAGAAAAAAGGACCAAGGTCCCATTGTAGAAATATTTACTACTACTGTTTGTGTTATTGTTTATGCATAGATAGGGTTTATCAGACCTACATCTATCTGATTATCATTATTAGTGTGGCTCAAGAATTGATAATTTTTATTCTTATGCTTAGTGTTTATAACATATGATTAGAATAATCTATGAAATGTAGAATATTTGGTGGGGTATGCTTAAGATGCCCCCTAAGCTGAAAGTTCACCAGTTCTAATCCCGTTGGATACCAAAAAACCCAACCATGTTAAGGGTTAGTGCGGTCTAGGCCAGGTGCGATCCTAGGGAGATTTTGATGGCTTATATGCCCCTGGTTCGTGGTTACTTATCCAATGGAAACCCTGATAGTCAGGGGGGTTCCACCACTTTGCCAACAAAAAAAAACATATGATTGGAATATTTTTATGCATGAATGTTTAAAGTTTAAGTCATAACACTTAACCATATTGTATTAAATTTTATATGCCACATGATATATATGAAGAGTTGTTCATAGCATATCCCATATGACATGATCCTTGAATTATCTATGAAAATGATTATATTGATGATGATTCCAATACAAATTGCATTTCCGATACCAAATCATATTTTGTGGGTTTTAAACTATAGGTGTGAGCGTAAATCATCACGAAGTTGGTGGTGGCTAGGGTGGCAGAGTAAATGTTCATTGGAATATTGAAAATCAAACCCAAAGCTCGGGTCTTTCATTGTTTGGGATTCATTTGGTCTATGCTATGGGTGGTCTGTGCTATTCGTCTCTTTGCTTCTCCAACATCGTGGAGGAAATAGGATGGCCCCGCATTGGAAGGTATGCACTCTGGTTGGTTTTCCATCATTTTTAATAATGTTTCTTTGGTTAGAGGTTTTCCATACTCCTAATTGTTTTTGGTTTTGATTTTGTAGGTGACAGGGCTTCCAAGAGTGGGTCATGCAGGACTACCAAGATCTATGTGATACCCTTTCGGGTAACCCCTACATAAACACAGGGCCTTTTACCTCTGTGTGAAAAGAGTGACAGAGTGTGAGATCTGTGTGAGAAAGGGTTTGTATTTTGTGAAAGTTGGGATTATGGGCATTCAATGGAGACTTTTGTGAAAGTTGGGATTATGGGCGTTCGAGTGTTTTGATACATATAAAAATGGAGACTTTGTGTTTCGACTTGTAGATAATGTGTTATTATACTACATGACCGTGCTATTTCTTGCATTAGCACTTATGTTGAACGCGATTGTGTACATTTGTAATTGTGAAATATAGAAGGTAAAACTGTATGCATTCAGAACATGGTTTTATCATTGATACTTCCACTAGCTTGGCAAGGATATGACCATATTCGTTTCGATGTTTCTAACTTAAACTTCTTTTTTTGGTCTGTTAATTGAGGTTATACGTATTTGTTTTAAATGATTTAGTTTAGCTCACAATAGTTCCATTTATTGCAATGGAACCCTTGTCAATTTGCGACTGTGTATTTTCTTATTGGAAATGTTTATTTTAATGGTAAATAATGATGTATTTTACTTAACTGTGATTTAGTTTGGGGATGCATGTAAGCTTGGCTTACTATTGATAAAATGTAGATGTTGTAGTTCTGATAGTGTAGACAGTAGGGTTTTTACATGGAATATTTTAAAGACTTGGGTTTTGACTTTAATGGTTAATTTGGTGGGGATTTTACTTCTCATCCATGACCCTTGATATTGAAATGCAGTATATATATTTTGTTTACATTAATGTGGAACATTGAAAGAGAAACAATTTTGATTATGGATTCATATCGTGTTTTGGGTTCGATCTTGATAGTTGTGATTCCAACCCTTAAGTGAAATGTGTAGCCTATGTAAAGTTTCAATGTTAATTCCCTTACATAAATTAATTTTGTTATCGTAATTTATTTTGACTTATGTGACAAATTGTAAATATTTGCATCGTTGTTAATTTTTCCAATCGAATCCTACAGGATTCGATTCCTGTCACGGTTTGATAAAACCTCTATTTTTAATGACATGACCCCACAGGATTCAATCCTGGTCTACATGGGTTTCCGGTTTAAAGTTGTATGTGTGGATTTTGTTTTGGCAGAAGTGCTGACGGGATTCGATCTTGAAACCTTTAAATGGATACATTATTTCAATAATGACTTTGTATTAGTTTTAACTTTAATTCTCATTTTGATGGTATATATTAAGGTTATGGTTTATAATAAAATCGTGCCTACAGACCTTGAGAGGTATCAATGACTAGCATACGATCAGGGTAAAGTTATAAAGTGGAAATTATTAGTTGAAGTTTGTTATGATATTTGGTAGGTTTTTTAAAATAGGTTAACTCTGTTTATCTTGTGTTTGTCATTTTAATTAAAGTTTCATCAATCATATTTAAGTTATGATTTTATGCATAGAATTTATGTTAAGGTTATAGGTAATAGTTTCGAGGGTTATAATTACTACAAGCCTGCAGGAAATATGAAATTTGTTAGGAAATAAAAGATATAAAGTTAATTTTTAAATAGTTCTTTGGTTGATAACGTTCCTTAGATAGGGTTAATAATATTTAGGTACAAAATATTTGATTATTTTTATGTTTTAAACTTGAAATAATAAACAGGAAATCTAACTCACTTAAAAATCTAGATTTTGTTTAAAGAAATACCTCTGTTAGGGAAGACTGAAATTTAACCTGTGAATGATGAAATAAAATGCAAAAATATAACATAGACCAAATCCTCCTACCGATAAAACTAAAGGTGATAGTATATCATTTGCAAATATAAATAAGATATATTTTCCTAACTAGAATATCATTGCTGAGTAGATAAAACGATCTAACTATAGCAAAAAGATACTAATTCTCTATTCAGAATTTAATGTCATTTAATAAGAAAACTTGTGTAAATTGCAAGGGAAAATTAAGAACCTCATACCTGCAAGTTGAAGCTATTTTAATGGCTAAACAATCATGCACCCTAAAATACCCAATATTAAAAAGTACATAGACAGATCCGACCTCTGTTCACATAACCGAATAACTTGGGAACTACCACATTCCACCCAACCATGAGCCGAAACTGTTCCTAGTTTCAAAACAGACCCCCCTAGAGCTGGTTCCCACATGCAAGTATCTCAGAGATCCTAAGGTAAGGCTTCCCTATCTGGGATATAAAGATCTGTATCAGTTTCCTTTTTCCTCTTAGGAAAAATGTTCTCCAAGAACTTTCTTAAATATCATCAAGTAGAATTATGCAATAATCAAAAGATCACCAAGCATCTCTTTGGCTTGGTTTTTTATAGACAAAATTTTCAGGAAAAGGGGCAATTAAATCAAGAGTCATTTGATTTCTTGAAATAACCCTTTTTATTTAATTTAGGTAATATTAATATTTATTTAAAATTAACATAGAAATTTTTTACTAGTTTCTACTTTCACTCTTGTAGGTATTTAATTTTTAATTATCATTAGTAAAATAATAACATGTAAATCCTTTCATTATTACTTATAGTTAGTAGTATTATTACTATGCTTACCCTTTTATACATATCATGTATAAATTATATATTCTATATATATACCACTTGTTAACATTTTTAACTTTGAGTATCATATAGCATGATCCCTATGTTAGAATTTTGATTCCATTTAGATCTTCAGGCATAAATTTTTTATTATGTTGCAGCAATTGAATGGAGAATGAAAATACAAATCCAACAAAACAAAGCATGGAGGAAATTGACAAGTATTGCTCAGGAATTTATAGTATATTCATCATAATAATATCTCGTGTACAATAGATTACAAATAGGTAGAATTTGAATCCTCCAAGTGGATAAGACTATATCTAATTGAATCTCTAACTCAAGGTCTCCCAATCAATATTGGAGTCTAAATAGACAACTCCCCAATGACGAATAACTCCAAAATGCAGTAACAACTAAGTTAACTGAGTGCAACTGAGTGTGAGGTAGGTAGGAAAAGCGCTTCTCCCCATGCAACCATGCATTATCCATGCATTAGTAGCACTAGCCTGACTAAATGTGAAGTAACTAATTGTAACTAAGGGATAATTAAGACTAACTAGTGCTAACACCAACTAACTGAAGTAGGTTGGTGACGGGACTCCCAGTAGCTCCTAAAATGTAGGGATTAGCCTAGGAGGCACCCCTATTGATGCATGCACATGTAGTAAGTGGAAGTTAACGTCTAGCATTGACCCCCACAGTTCAATAATGGGTACATGTGGCCTCATTGGGCCATGTGGACCCAATTGCACTAGTAGACCCATTTAATTAATTTAGGTTCCTAGGTTAGGCTAATTAATCTAATAGAAAGTATGAACAAGGGAGGATTAATAATCCTAACAGCCCGCCTAAATCCTAACTTAGAAAACTTGTTGGCCCTGGTAACGAGACCATAGGTCACCCAATATAAAATCTAAGAGACATAATGAAAATGAGGTAGGAAAACCTCTTAGGAAACCTTCCCCCAAGATAAGAACTAAGAATCAAACCTTAATGTCCAAAAGAGATCTGATAAAGGAAAATATCTTTTCAGTAAAAGACTTGGTAAAAATATTTGCAATCTAATCCTCTGTCGGACAATACTGCAGTGTGATGGTTCTGCAATGCAGCAGTTCCTGAATGTCATCCCTATGAACTTCTATGTGATTTTTCCTCTACTTCTGAACATGATCACTAGAGATCTTGATTGTACTCTCGTTGTCACAATAAATATATACTGTAGGTGAAGTCTAAATCTCAAACTCTGCCAGGATGCATTCATAGCTCCCTGACACTTTGCTTCTGCTGAAGAAAGTGCAAGGGATTCTTGCTTCTTGCTGGACCAACAAATTGGTCTAGATCCAATCATGAATGCAAAACCTAAGGTGGATTTCCTATCATTTCCATCTCCTACCTAGTATGATTATATAAATCCTATGAGATATAACTGTGCTCTAGAAACATAGTGGACCCCATAATCAATAGTACCCTACACATAGTGCAAGATAGTGCAACTCATGTGGCTCCTACATATATCTGGCAGCAGCACTCACAACATAGGATATGTCTAGTCTTGAATGGGTGAGATACAGAAGGACTCCAATGAGCTGTCTGTAGAGATTTTTTTCTACCAAAGGTGTGGAACCACCTTCTTCAACCCTGATGCCTGATAAGAAAGGGAAGGGGGTTGAATTGCAATCCTCCATGTGGAACCTCTTAAGCATGTCTGATGAATACCTAGACTGTGAGATCATGATTCCCAAAGTCTTTTGACTTACTTCCAGACCAATGAACTGTCTTAACAGTCCTCATTCAGTCATAGAAAATGCTTTATTAAGAGAAGACTTGATGCTGCTCAATACACCAACAGAGCTGCTAGTAATGAGCAAGTCATCCACATACAATAAAACTAGAAGCAAGAACCCCTCCTTCTTCTTCATGTAGACATTGCAATGATATTTTCACCTTTCAAACTTCTAAGAGATGAGGAAATCATCAATATTGGAGTACCATTCCCTTGGGGCCTGTTTGAGCCCATACAATGATTTCCCCAGTCTGTAGACTAAGGAAGGGTCCTCAATAAACCTTGATGTTGTTTCATATAGATATCCTCCTCCAAATCTCCATGGAGGAAGGCACTCTTCACATCCATGTTATGTACTTCCCATATCTTGGAAGCACCAATGGCCAATACCATCCTGATGGAATACGTTATAGCTACCGGAGTGAATGTCTCATTATAGTCCAAGCCTTATACCTAAGAATATCCTTTCACCATGAACTAATCTTGGTTGTGGTCCCATCAGTAGCTATTTCAGTTTTGTAGATCCATTTTCACTATATGAGCTTCCTTCCTGGAGGTAAGGGGACAAGTTCCTGGGTCTAGTTGTCATGTAGCAAATCAAACTCCTCATCCATGGATGCCTTCCATCTAGGATCATGGAAAGCCTCTTTCAAGGATTGAGGATCTGACCCAAGAATCATGGAACACCTCTCAGGAAGAAGAGGATCTATTCGAGACAGTGTTGCACTCTCTTTCTGATACTGGGACCTCATTCTTCTTTTGTCATCTGGATCCCCAACACCATCTCCAACTGCTTCTATGAGATTCCTAGCCTATTTAGGTTGCTGGGATGAGGTAGATGCTGGATCTGGATCTAGATCCCTTTGAGTTGTAAGCTCAATGCTTGGATCAAACTGGGATGACTCCTCTTCTAAATTTGAATCATAAATGTCAAGATTTAAAATAGAAACTACAATAGGAATTGAAGGAATGTTTATACCTTCATTAGCTTCGAATGGAATTTGTGATGATGTTGGAACTGATAATGGCATGAAGTGAGATAAATATTATGCCTTGGAGGCATGATCAACAATCCCTTTCACCAAAATCTCCCCATTTGAGATATCCAGGTGATCTGTACTGAGTCAGGTCCAAACAATACTTTCTTTGGAAAGACAGTATGGGTCATCTGAAAAATAGATAACATGTTAGCTGCAAGTGAGGGTACATAGAGGACATCTATGAACACACCATGCTTCGCTCTGATGGTGCCCTTCCCTACTACTGGTATTTGGGAATCATCTCTCATGTGAATAGTGGGCCCTTCTTTAACACTAAGAGAGGAGAAGAGATCCTTGGAGGTAAGCATGTGGTTAGAGGCTCCAGAATCAATGAAATAGGCTATAGACCGTGGTAGTCCTACTTTCAAAGCATGGAATCTTTCAAGCCCATTATCAGACTGTTTTGCTCATTGAATGTTATTCTGCTTGAGAAGAGAAGACATTTCATCAAGTTCCTTCCTCATACAATGAATCTTTATGGTGATACCCTTTATCGCAGTAGGGACACAATGTTTTCCCAAATTTCTTCTTCTTAGAGCCAGAGGCCCTTTCAAAAGCTTGCTGATTTTGTTTAGGATTCGAATAAGCCACCTTTGGCTCCTTCTTCTTTGATTTCTTCTTTTCTTTATCTTCGAAAGAGTCGGTAATAAAAAGATCTTGATCTTTGGAAGAGTCGGTAATCAAAAGAGATTGATATTTAGAAGAGTCAGTAATCAAAAGAGCTTGATCTTTGGAAGAGTTGGTAATCAAAAGAGCTTGATCTTTGGAAGTATGAATGACTCCCATTTGAATCAATTTATTTTATTCCTTAATTAAGGACTCAAAGAATGAATCTAAAGAAGGAATTTTCCAATCAGGAAAGCTTTCCCTCTTGGAATGAAACATAGAGACATAGATAGAGTACTTAGGACCTAGTTTGCTGAGTATTGAAAGGACATTCTTCTCATCCTTCCTCTCTATGCCACACTATCTGCATTGTAGCACTAGAGACTTGAATTTGGAGAATAATTTCTCAATAGTCTCGAACCTGCTGGGATGTAAAGATACCAACTCATTCTCCAGAATGTGTCTCCGAAGCTCATATTATTTGTTAAATAAGCAATCAAGCTTCTCCTAGGCTTCTCTAGGAGTCATCAATCCTTCTAGATAAAAGAGGAGATCTATGGAAATATAAGTACATAAGTACCCAAATGCTTCATCACAACAGTTTAGGAACTTGTTCCGCTCTACTTCCTGATGAGGTTCAACCTCTCATTCATGTATAATCCTGTGGTAGCCATGCTTGTGCAAGGGAAACTGCATATCAATCCTCTAATCAAGGTAATTAGAAGTTGTGAGGATCCGTGCCTCAGGAGTTTGAGAACTCATAAGTGCTCTGGAAGGGAGACTACAAATACTTCTTTCAAGCTATGTAACACCTATCAATTTCACTGCAAATAATACTAAAATATAAGAACTATTAGAATCATTCTTTTCCTCCAGATATGAACATGTTTTCATGGCCCATCACACCCTCTTCGCTACTCTGAATGAATCCAGAGATAGCAAATTTTCTTAGGGGACTTTTGTGGAAACCCAACTACTTTTGATGTTTGATGAAGAGAAAGAAGAATGAATCCTTCCTGAGAAGGCTCTGATACCATGTTAGAATTTGAATGAAATTTAGATCTCCAAGCAGAGAGTTTTGATTATGTTGCAACAATTGAATGGAGAATGAAAATACAAATCTAGCAAGACAAACCACACAGGAAATGGACAAGTATTGGTTAGGAATTTACAATATATTCATCATAATAATATCCGATGTAAAATATATTACAAATAGGTAGAATTTGAATGCATGAGTAATGAATTTGAATCCTCCAAGTGTATAAGACTGTATCTAACTAAATCTCTATCTCAAGGTCACCCAATCAATATCGAAGTCCAAATAGACAACTCCACAATGACCAATAACTCCAACATGCAGTAAAAACTAGTTAACTTAGTGGAATCGAATGTGAGGTAGGTAGGAAACATGATCTTCCCCATGCAACCATGCATTATCCATGTATTAGTAGCGCTATCCTAACTAACTGTGAAGTAACTAATTGTAACTGATGGCTAACTAAGACTAACTAGTGCTAACACCAATTGACTGAAGTAGGTTGGTGTCGGGACTCCCAATAGCTCCTAAAATGTAGGGATTGGTCTAGGAGGAACCCTTACTGATGCATGCACATGCATTAAGTGGGATTTAACCTCTAGCATTATCCACCACACTTCAATGACTGGTACTTGGGGCCCCATTGGGCCATGTAGACCCAATTGCACTAGTGGACCCATTTAATTAATTTAGTTTCCTAAGTTAGGATAATTAATATAATAGAAAGTATGAACGAGGGATGATTACTAATCCTAACACCCTAATCATATGGCACTTTTATTTTATTTTAGCTTAGTGACTTTCTTTAATAAGGCCTTCCAGTAGGGGTTATGTCAACTAGGTTAGGCAACTCTAAACCTCCTTGGATGTTGGATCCCCTTGTATAACATGGTAGTTATTCAGTGCTTTGATGAGATACATAAATGCAAATTTTCATTTAATCACTTAAAAATAAGCAAGATGAGATCAATGTTTTATCAGATTCGTTTTCACTCAACATATTAATTTCCCAGTAACTCCTAGTACTTATCTAAAGCCCATACTCAACGCTAAAAATAGGGAGTTACAAATTTAGTGCAATTCCATAGCTCCTCACTCAACACATATATAAATAATCATGTGCTACAGATATTCTTGTTGAACACAAACATCAAATACTCATGTGCTCCATAGCTCCTCGCTCAACATGAAACATCTCATCAATTATGTGCTTCAGGGTCTATGCCCAACACATAAAATCATATATATATATATATATATATAACATATGCAATTGGATTACGCCTAATATATCAAAAAAATCATCATGTTCATGTGCAGTGGGGTCTTAGGCCCAATATACCAAATAAAACATCAAAGTAACATCATAAGCAATGGGGCTTATTCCCATGAGTGTTAGGTTAAAAATAGGGATATTATAGTTATGAAATTTAATACAGTAATGTTATGGTGGATTTTTTTTGCAAGAAAGGTTGTTATTAAAAGTTTTGAGATGAATTCCCTCAATAAATTGTTATTTTTTCTTTATCCTTGAATGGTTTCTTTTGATGTAAGTTGCATTTTATGGTTCTTCTCTTTTTTCTTACTGCTTTGAGTTTGTTGGCTTCTCTGTATTTATCTTGTGGATGTATTTCAATCATTTATATTTCTCTTGAGTTTGAAATTGTAGGTCGTATATATTCATTGATTAAATAAATTGAATTTATCGAGGGCCAAACAAGTTGTCAAGTTTGTTTTATTTTGTTTCCATGAGTATAAAATTAGTACATTCCCTACAAATTTTCAAATTGTTTCAAAAGGTCTAGAATTCTAGACCATAACCATCGTACTCTTGATACCTTGCGAATGAGGGGCACTTCCCTTTGTTTAATTGATTCAAAATGTCTAATATTTTGGACTATAAATAACAACATAAATAAAAGGGTAATTAGAGGGTCTCTTAGTCACAGTTTCTTGTTGTTTTTTATCTTTTTATGATATTTTGTTTTAGCATGTTGTTAGAGGGGAAAGATGGCATTTACTAAGGAAACAATATTCCTTATAACAATTACACATGGAAATTTGCATGGGGTTTGATAGTTATAGGGATGGAAAATCACCCCCTTTGGATACTTTCTCTAAGGGTTAATTATTTTCTACCACTACCATATTTTACTCTCTTTCCTTTGGCTTCTTGTTTCCTTGTAAACAAAATCCCATCACTAATATATGACCTAGAAACAAAAATAAAATTCATAATCCCTTTGAAGAGATGAAATGAAGGAAGCATGCATCTATACAACATGGGAATGAATTCTACCATAATTCTTCAATGTTGAGTATTTACTAGTCCACATAGCCCGATTGAAAACTAACTATGTCAAAATTGGTGAAAAACTCCTCAAAACAACAACTAAAGGTAGATTGACCTCCTCAAACAAATGTAGGCTAAGATGGAGAGATGAAGTATGGTTAAAATGATGGCAAATAATTGTCCTTCTAGGATGACAACCTTTGCTAGAAACTCATCCCTCTCAAAACTAATCTAACATGTATTGATGTGTTTTTCATACTCTTTGTATTTTATCCCATCAATGAATTTGATTTTTTTAAGACAACAATGTAAATCCTCTTGTCAAGACCTAGCAATTCCTTTTAGTGTATTGATGATAGACAAGGATACTTGGAAATGTGAATATTTTGGCCTCATGAAGAAATATATATTTGGATAATTATAGAGAGTGTGGAGATTCTTTCACATATTGAACCTGTTAACCCCCATTTTGTATGGGTATCCTATGCATTTAGATGCTAAGGGATTGATTATGGACTTTAGAGGTGCATAATATCAGATTTAGGAACTTTGTTGCAGTGGAAGAGTTAACTACATCCTTAGTATTAACAACCTGTAGATATATAGAAGCATCTAAGAATTTATGGGAATTGATTCTCCATTTTGGGTGGTTAAAAGGTTGGGCATCAGTCATGAATTCACATTAGAATAAATTTTTGGGCATGGTTGGCCTTATTGTGCCCTCCAATTGGTGTTTTGGGAATAATCTAAAATATATAGGGTAATCTATAGCATCCATGAACAAAAATTATACCACCCAACAACATGCAAACAACACAAAATATCAATTCTAGGAATGTATTAGCATCAACAACAACAGTGCATAAAAATATGGTAACAATTTATGGTTTGTCCCACCTTATTAACATCACCAATAGTCACCTATAGTAGTGATTTGAACCTTATAATATATTGCACCAGCACTTAATGACAAGAGCATGTATGTTTGACATCCTAGAAGGCATGAAACAACAATGATATTCCAATATGGGCATCAAAATTGTTGAAACCCATCATGTGGAGTAGGCCACACCACATTCCTGTTGATGCCTTGAAAACTCCCAACTACCGACAGTAGGGATTCTCCCCGGTAATAGATCCCAATTAGATCGTCCACCGTTTGTTATGGGGAATATGTCCGGCTAACGGTACAGCTACCATATATTTAAATTGTTTTAAAGTTTTATTAGTTACATCTCGATTCACCATTTATGTTGTTTTGATTAAATGAATGATAAATGAAAATGCCTAAACTAAATGCATGTAATTAATGAAAAGGAACCTCACATGTGATGCGCAGGTTCTTACCTCATGTCTGATCGTTCCTTCTTTCTCAATTACTTCTTTAAGTCTGAATCTAAAAAAGTATATTCTATTCTAATATACTCTAGTCTAATCTATTATATCCCCATAGGGAGCATATTTAAAAAGTTAGAGAAATGTATTGTAATTATTCAAAAGAATCTCACAGATAGTTGTTTCAATTTCATATGCATATTTATAGCAGAAAGATTATTGAATAAATCTTTGACATAATAAAACATTCATTACTCGATTCATACACATATATTTATATAGAAATCAAAATAATTCATAATCAAAGAAATAATTGAGAGAAGTCAGAACTATCTCACAGTTGTATGGAAAGAAAAAAGAAGTAATTCACGTGCAGTCCTTTCCCAGCAAGTAGGTCTTTCTTTTATTAGCAGAAAAAATGAGTTCTCCTTACAAAATAATCCATCCTTCTTGTGCTAGCGAAATGTCCTCTAACTCTACTCTTTATGTGTATTTATATTACAATTGCAATTTGTCATCTAGTGACTCATCGACTTCCCTAACCCTAGGAATTCCAAAAATTCATCTTCTAGTGCTTTACATTAGGAAAATAAAAAAAATACACAAAAGACAAAATTTTCAAGTGGGCCCTGCTAAGCTTGAAACATATTCTTCCCATGTGTTGGCTTCTTTTCCGATGGTTTTGTAGCTGATTGGCTCTATCATTTACACGCTCACTTTTTGCATGGACAAATGTGTTTCCATGCGTGTTACCTTTTCTGGGGAGGATCGACACACGTCTTCTAAAATGTAGTTGCAGAAAAAATTATGCCCAACCCAAGTGTTAATATATTCTTCATTGACAACTTCTATTTTATGAAGGTATAGAATATCCTCTTGTAGTCTTTCTTGCATATGCGCCATATGTTGGTCTTTGATTGGGAGATTGGTGATCTTTGCAACCAAATAAAGATGGCATTTCTCATGGACATGACGCATATTTTTGTAGAAGTCATCACATTTTTCGAGAGTTTTGTAAATTTCATTATTTAACATTACGGAGGCTTTCTTGAAAAACTCTAGAAGTGCCATTTGTATTTTTATGCCATCGGATGTTTTCTGAGGAAGGTGTTATGGAAGCTTTGATTTATCCTATACCTAGGTCAGTTGGATCTTATCCTTTTCTATGAATTCCATTAGTCCTTTTCTAAAATTCAGTGACTCTGCTATGATTTCCTTTAATCTTGTGACTATCAACCTTACTTTATACATTTCACCTGAGAGATTAAATTGAGATTGTTGTATCTTTCTTCATATTTTGCAGGCCTGGTCATGGAAAGGAGTGATTTCATGTTGTCTCTAATTAGCTATCTTTATTTTATTTTCTAGAGATCCCTTCTATGCCATGAAATCTTCTACTTTGGTTTTTAATACTCCCACTCGTTGGCTCTCTACGGACTCTCTTTATTCTAGTTCTGATATCCTGGCTTCAAAATCCTTCTTCTCTCCCTTAATAATTATTACCTGTACATCCAATGCATCATTTTATATCTCCAAATATTGGTACTCCTTTTGGAGTCTTTCCTTTTTTTAGAGGATAACATCATTATTTCTTTTTAATTCCATGCCCTCTCCTCATGTCTTAACTAGAACATCTTTCATCTTGATCATTTTTTCCTTGTGATGCTCTACATCTTCCATAAATAGGTCAATGTTATAGGTGCTCGCTTGTGCATCTTCTATATTCACAGAGGCCATGAACTTAGGGTATTTGTGAGTATCCTCCATAATGGTATTTTCAGTCACTGTAACTACATCATCCTGCATCTCCATTTTAAATGCCTCTCTGACCTTCTAGTGATAGTCTTTCTTGATTTATAAAAAAATGACGGTATCTAAGCGATCCACCGTGTGCTTATTAGAAGGAGTAAATGGAGTAAGCCCAAGTTCTCCAAAAGAAATGTGTCATCCTGTTATTGTTCCCCCTGATGAAGCCAGAGGTTCTGAATCCACTGGCTTATTCTGGGATGCATCCTGATCCAATTATTCCCTGATTTTGTCCTCTTTTTCCTTCCTTCTTAATTCTTCAGCAGCTTCATCAACTTCCTCTTGTGCTCTTTCTTCTTCTTCTTTCAGTAATCTTTCCTCTTCCTGCTGCTTCAAAGCGTCTTCTTTCATCAATCTCTCTTCTTCTTATTTCTTCTTTTTAGCTTCTTCGGCTTGTCTCTTTTAGCTTATTCTTTCATTTTTTCTATGCCTCAGCATATTGTAACTTCAAGGCCTCCTCCTTTTGTTTCTACAATTTCCTCTCTGTTGCATTGTTGTTTTCTTTACTCTCGCTAGTGCTACTTTTCTTCCTGAAACGCTTGCTCAACTCAGTCAAATTATTGGCCCTTCTATATACTTCTTCATCCTTTTTAACATGATCTGAGTATTCATAATGGATTCTGACGGTCACACAATGTTCCATGACATTTCCTTTGCTATCATTCCTCTGGAAACTTATCTCACCAAAATGAAATAATTCCAACTCTTTTACAAAGTCAATGTCACCTTTGACCTTGGATAACTTGTAATCTTCTATGAAGAAAGTTAGTGGAGGATTGGTTTCCTTTTTCATATCATGTAGGAAGTTACCTACTCCATTTATGAACGCTTTCCTTACTGCTTCTTTGTGGACTACATAGTTTGTGGCATACTTGGGCAGTAGGGATGGAGCTCTAGAGAATCCAAACATTCTCAAGTATGTTCCTTGCAAGATAAATTCCATGGCATTATCAGACATGAATTTTGGTTCTTCCAGGAAAATCAAATCATAAAGGGGCATCAAAAAATACTCAAAAATAAGTTTGTAAAAGACCGCATACTTATGTTCCCAGAGAATCCAATAACCAACATATAGAGGAGTAACAATTTGTGTCCAAATCCACCCAAGCCTTGGAGAAAGGGTTCCTGCACAAAATGCACTCGATTAGGTAAGACGCCATGTAAAATTATGACCTCTTCTCGGTTATACCTCCTTGTGTTGTTGCTACATAGGATGATAGACTATCTGATATGATGTCTTCCTAGTTAAAAATAGTGCCCTCAAAGGTTACATAATAACTAATGGGAATACAATTCAATTTATACAAGGTTCTGTCAGCGCAACCAAAAATCCTATTCAACATCAAAGCTATAATATTGAAAGGGGTCCGTAGGCATTGGGACTCATATTACCCATTTTTATTTTGGCACAATTGTTTTCCTTGCGTCATCATTTCATTTTACGCATTCTAGAAGATTAATATTTATCATTTTTACCCAATCATCCATCATCATAACATGTGCATCTGGTATCTTGCAGGCCAAGGTTATGTAAGCTGGTGTGAATGAAGAAAAGCCTTCCCCTTTTACATTAGAGATAACCCTTGTAGAAGAATTATTCTGAGGCAGAATCCACCCAATAACCTCTGAGCACGGGAACAGATATGGGCATGTAGTGGCCTTAGTAATGCCTGAGTTTTTAGTGTTTTGGTATAGGAACATTTCTTCAAGACCAACACCGAGGACATTCTAATCTCTAATCATCTGATAGAGCTTCCCCCATTTGAATTCTCAGGCCACTCTTGTGATATCCTTAGTATCGTCAAACTTAATTTCCGTCCTCAATATGATCTCTACATATGAGTCTAGTTCCTTCACCCTTTCCTTCTTCTTACCACCCATTTTAGGCAGTGTGTGAATTCGTTGTTTTCAAGTGTATCCTTCTGAAAGCAATCCTAGTGATAATAGAACCCGTGACATGAGTATAGTGAGAAGTGTCTTAGTAATACTGCATGTGTTCTGAGTAACAAGATAATACATTATTTCACTGAAGTATCCTATAATGAAAATAAAAGTTGTTATATGTATGCATCATTGTTCCTCGAAATTGGAGAGTGCAATCATTGTCTATTGTTATAATAGAGAAGAGAACCGTATTTACCAATGTATTCTTGGCCATTAAAAAGCAATTGTTTAAGACGAGGAGACATAATCCATTAGAAGTTTCTTAATCATTCTTGATGTGACAAAAGGGTGTTCATTTACAAAGTTCAAATGAAAAATTATCAGCACATGTGTATACGTTGTTGTGTGAGTTAAAACATGTTGTTATCCTATCTCCTCCTTTTTTTAGAGCAGCAGTAATCGGTCAGAACAATGTGGAAGTTGAGAATTTTGTTGTTTGTTCTATCATTCATTAATGTATGTTGATTTTATCCAGCTTAATGGAGTTCCCAAGCCTGGTTTCCAACATTTTATTTATTAATTCAAAAACATCGAGGCAAAGAGTTTTACTCACAATCTTATTCATGTTGAGGGTGTGAAAAAAGGTGAAAAAAAATATGGTCGCAATGGCTCATTTCACAGTGACAGAAGGTGGACTCTCAATCCCTCGAAACCTTGTCATCTCGTTATTCTTATTAAAACAAAAACTGAGCAGTTTTATGTAACATCCCCAATAGCCTTTTTATTTTGTCTCATTTATGGGCTGCTCGACATCTTCTCCCAAGATAGTCATTGTGGAGTAAAAATAATGAGTATGCACAATAAATGTAATGGAAAAATACCTCCTTTTAATCATAATATGAAAATCCCAACATCATTGAAATGAAGACGAGCAATTACTTTTGATTGGGAGGGTATCTTCATCCTAACCTTGACTTGATGGAAAGTAAGGTATAAGAAAACTCTCATAATAAATTTCTCTGTTCGGCTCGAGGAAGAGATTTTCCCTAAGAAAAAAGAACACATAACTAGTTTCCCGGTGTGATAGTTGTGGGGAAAAGGAACACTCCACAGGAAAAACTCCATGGAGGATGGGAGAAATGCTTATGATCATGGTGTTGAAGAGGTTTTTTGTTCCTATTGTCTAGGGCATGAATATGACCGTGAGGCCAAATAGATACTCAATAACACCCTTATAGGATTATATCAATGAACATTGAAACAAAACTACCCCAGGGGCCATAGATGAATGTTCGACCAGGTAAGGGATTACAAAATGGGAGGTAAACACGTTATCAAAAAATGAAGAATGGCTATGATGTATTCTATCCAAGTTCTGACCCCATATATAAAAGATTTATACTTTAGTAAAAAACTTGCAAGAGTACAAAGGCCAAAGTACCTACCTACCAACTGTAGAATGGACATGGTTTTGGGTTGAATGAAAAACTATAGATGTCTCTTGGTAGTTGGTTTCTTCTTAAGCGATGTTCATGGGATAGAAAAAAAAGAACTAGCCCATTTATATAAAAAATGATAAAACAACCTTTAATGCGGTTATTGAGTGACTTGAATGTGGTAGTTGAAGCATTTAATATGGTAGGTGGCCAAGATGCCATTTATCACGATGCATTTTTAGTCAAAACCACAAGTTTTGTGTTGTTGACAGTATCGGTGCACACCTCTAAGTTATATCGATCGCTTCAGTGATATTATTTATGCTCTATCAATAGTGTCAGAATCATTATCCCATTGTCTCCAATCACGAGACTTGCAACCGTTTCAACGAGTTTGAGAGATCATGCCATTTAATCGGACTGCTGACTAGTTTGGGAAAAAATCAAGACTATCCTCTGACCATTTCAGTGCAAAACTCAAAGTTCTCGCAAACTTCTTCGTTTAACAAAATTTACAAGTCCCTCGACTACATCGATAAAAACTCATGAGTTTCTTTCGATTGGATCTGTCATCACTTCTATTCTAAAAACTATGGCTATATTGATGAAAATCCTAAACCTCCCCAAAAACTAGGCAGCAATTAATCATCGGCAACATTCTTTCATCTCTCTGATTATTTCAGAGGTAACTTGTAAGTTACTCACCACGGTGTCGACAAGTTTCCTTGAAACAGTGCTTCATAATAAAACTTCTTTTACCCAAGCCGACCATGTAAGAGAGACTGGATGAGTTCCTCTAACATGGTAGAGAAATTGGACAAGTTACTCTGATATGTTGGCAAAACAACATGAGTTTTAACTTAGCCAAAAACTTCTTTGCTAAACTTTTGGGTAAAACTAAGTGTTTAGGATGGATTCTCTAGAGCTAAGGAACTATCCTAAGTAAGATTTCAATCAAAAATAGAAGTAGGGGCCCTAAAATATAAAAATAAATGGGGAAGCAATTACAGCAGCAACAATTGGTGACTTCCTAGTGAACACAGACCTCTGAAAAAACTATCTTTGGAAAACAACACTACTACATGGTACTAGATTATGGATATGAAACAATTTCTTCAATGCATTCTCCGAGATCATTTAAAAGACTTGACTTATCTAGGGATGTATTTTTTTGTGCATCACATTGATGGTCCTCTTTTGGGTGTAGGGTAACCAGGATTAGGAGTCATGATAATTCTCGTGGGGACAAAATATGAAATTGATTTTTCCTCTACCTTTTGGTTGTCACTATATATGAATCCACATTATTGTAACAACATTAGACAGATGTATTCGTTTGTTCCTCATTCCCATGCTATTAGCATTCTTTTGATGTTTTATTTTTTTAATGACATTTACCATCTAGGCCTTCCTTGATTGCTTCTTTGACTTTGACAAGTTGGTTTGGGTTCTTCCATCCATAATGTCCTTTTCTATGAGTGATAAATGCATTTCAAGATTATGAACGGAGAATAACCTCTCTCAGCAATCCTTTTGATCTACTGATTTATTCCTTCAACATCTTTTCTTTTATGTAGACTGTTTGTCTTGGAATTTTGACTCTTTACTATAAGCCTTTTGGATTTTAATTTGTAGCATGGGATTAATTTGAATGCCATACATCCATCAGACCTGCTTCCTTTCCATGGGTCTATCATTTTAGGCTTCCTAAGACAGACATTAGTGTGAGAATGGACAGAGCCCCAAGATAGTACTCTAGACCTCGTGAGCCTTAGTTATTTTATAGGGTTTAAAATGACTTCAATGCAGACTTGAAACTAGCTTCCATTTTTATATAGCCTATAAATAATTAAAGAATCTCAAATTTGATCAAATTTTACCACACATGTTTTCCCGTAAGCAGCTCTTGACTTTCAAAGACCATTGAGATTATTTAGATTCCTATTTTTCCAAGCGTCAAAGATTGAGTTGGTTTATAATAAGAAAATAACAAGAAAAATTGAATCAAAGCAAATCAGAAAAGAAAAAAAAACTAAATGAAATCAAGAAAATAAAGGTTGTATTTATGTATGAAAGTGCTCCAAAATCCTAGGTAAAGTATTGTTTGAGAATAAGGCCCTTTAAAAGAATACTTTCTTATTTCCCTTGTAAATATTGCAACTTGTAAGTTGAGGGGACAAGCTTCTCAATAATATGATAGGCGCCAACCCATAGATGTTTAAATTTCATTTTTCCCTTCTTGTCATGCGGGTGATCCAACTTTAATACTAAGTCTCCTACTTCAAAGTTCCCCTTCCCGTATTTTGATTTATCAAACCATGTCTTGACAATGTCTTGATGTTGGTTAAATATATCTTTGGAATTTTGTATGGATTCTTCAAGTTTCAATAGGGTGTCGATTTGTGCTTGTGAGATCTTTTTGTCAAATCCTCGTGAGGCTTGAGCTAATTGAAAACATGGAATTATAATGTTTGGGGTTAAAATAGATTCTTTGGCATATAGCAGAGTATATGGAGAAAATCCTAAGGAATTCTTTGGGGTGACCCTATCTTCCCATAGAGCATTTGGAAGGGGTATGTGCCAATTTATTTGATTCTGAATAACAGTTTTCTTCAAAATTCAAATGAGATTCTTATTCGTTGATTTTGCTAACCCATTTACCTAAAGATAATAATTTGTTGAATAGCGTAATTTTATTCATTTTTCATAACAAAATTCAGTTATATTAATAGATGAGAAATAAGATGCATTATAAAAAATAAGGGAAATTGGAACCCCAAACCTGGTCATAATGTTCTCTTGCAGAAAGTTGATGACCACATGCTCATTCACTTTGCGTAACAGAACCACTTCAACCCATCGTTTGAAATCATCTCTAGTCATAAGGATATACCGATGTTGTAGTAAATAGTTTAGACTCATTTCCCCAATGATATCTATGCCCCACTATTCAAATGGTTCTAAAATAATAATAGGTTGTAATGGATTGGCTGATTTTCACAATCTGCCACCACTTCTTTGACATACATCACATTTTCTTGCGTAGGCCTGAGCATCTTTGAATAGATTTTGCCAATAGTATCCAGTTTTAAGAATATTATTAGCGTTGGTATCTCCATAGAAATTTCCTCCCGCAGGACCATCGTGCAATTATTTAACTACTTTGGATGCATCTTCTTTCTCAAAACATCTAAGAAAAAATCCATCATAGTTCTTCCTGAAAAGTAATCTGTTAATTATCTGATAAGAGGTTGAATTCAATCAAAGTTCCCTTCTCTGCTTGGAGTTCCAATGTTCCAATAAATTTCCTAGCTGAAGATAATGTACTAAATCTATGTACCATGATTCGGGAGCTATTAAAGTGGGACATATATCAATAATGTTTAATTCAACTTCATTCTTCCAATCATAATCCTCATTCGCATGAATTTCCACAAGAAAATTGCATAGCCCTTGACCTTTAATGATAGTAGCTGGTTTGAATTCTAAATCATATTCTTTTAGTGTTTTCACCCAGGTTCCTCTTCGCTCACCCAATTATTTCTATACAAACAGGGACCTGACAGCTGGATGAGGAACAATAATTTTTTTTATATCTTTCAAAATATAAGGTCTAAATTGTTCTACTTGGTTGAAAACTACATAGACTTGTTTGTCTATAGCAGGGTAATTCAATTCATCTCCTTGTAATCTAGTGATCATAAATGATATTGGGTTTTCATCTCCTAATCCCCCTTTCTGAGTGAGCACTGTTGCGAGAGATTTTTCTGAAGCAAAGGTGTATAGAATAAAATCATTTTCAAAGTTCAGACTTGTTAAAGAAGGTGCATGAGCTATTGTTTTTTTGATGTATTTAAAATCGACCTTCTCGATATCATTCCACTTGAATTGTATGATTTGCTTCACCATTTGCTGCAAATGTTTTACAATTTGTGCAAAATTTGGTACAAACCTTCGAACATGGAAAAGACAAATCCTCAACCTTGTACTTCACCCTCCAGGTCATATGCATGCGAGGCTCATATATAAATGGATTTTATTCTCTTTATAAATTACTACATACCTTTTTTTA
This sequence comes from Pseudotsuga menziesii, assembly GCA_001517045.1. Classification (NCBI taxonomy): domain Eukaryota; kingdom Viridiplantae; phylum Streptophyta; class Pinopsida; order Pinales; family Pinaceae; genus Pseudotsuga; species Pseudotsuga menziesii. The sequence goes on from LPNX010446799.1 coordinate 398,417, forward strand.
TTATGGGGCAAGGGAATCTGAGATATGACTTCAACTCTCTTTGGGTCTATTGAGATTCCCTTCTTTGAGATGATGTGACCCAACAATTTTCCTTCGAGAACCGTGAAAATGCTCTTCTTTGGATTTAAAGATATGCCATATTTTCTACAATAGTCAAAAATATGTTTCAATTGAAAATCCCAGTCTTCTATTTTCTTGGATAAAACCATCACATCATCTAAGTATATGACTTCAAAGTGGCTGATTAATCGATGTAATGAAATGTCCATTTCCCTATGAAATGTAGCTCCAGTATTTATGAGTCAAATGACATTCCCCTTTAAGAAAATGTTCCCACTTTGTGCAAAATGTAGTCTTCAATCGATCATGTTTCGCCATTAGCACTTGATTGTAACCTCATAATCCATCTGAAAGAGAGAACAACTTTGAGCCTGACACCATTTGAAGAATTTGTTCCATCGATGGAAGTGGATAATTATCTTTATCTCACACTCTATTCAGATTTTGGAAATCAACACACAACCTTATCTCTCCTGACTTATTCTGTATTGGAACCAAATGTTCCACCCATTCATAATTTCGAACTATAAAGATAATCTTTGCATCTAGTAACTTCTTTACTTTGCCTTGGATTAAAGGTTCTAACATAGGATGCATTTTCTTGAGTTGTTGCTGAAATGGTTTTACACCTGTCTTGATAGGAATTATATGTTGAATGATGAGTGTTAAGACTGAATATTGTTCTTAGTCCATGTGTGCTATTTTTCAAAGATTGATTTCCTATTACTTTTCATTTGTGGTTTGGTTTTGAAGTTTCATAGTGATAAATACTTTTTGTTTGATTTTATGATTATAATGGTTTTGATTTATTTCCTTTTATTTATTTTAAAGTTTCCTTTTGATTATTAGGGGTTATATATATTTAAAGTATGAAAAATATTACATTAAAATCCATTCTGATCTTTATCTTTATGACATAGCCCTCGTTTTTGAGCCACTGTTCAAAAAATATTCAAAAAAGGATTCCTATAGCAGCTTTGTTTTTCCTGCTTTTGTCACTATCATTGGGAGCATATTACAAGGTGATGGAAATGAATTATGGAAAAACAAAAGAGGTTTTATTCCACAACAGATTCTTTCACAAAAACCTCTCTTAGTTTTGAAAGAGGTGTTAACTTTTGAGAGATTCAAATTCATATTTGTGCCCTATCTTTCAAGATTTGAAAATTTTAATAATTTACTGTTTTAGTCACAAATTTCCAGCACGGATCCTGATCAATTTAAGGGGAATTTTTAAAAACCAAGAGAGTTTTTTTTTCTTCATGGACGCATTTAAAAAACCCCTTTCATTTTTTGCACAAGTGTCCCGGATGGAGAGATATGGAGGCGTCTTTGAGACTTAAATTTTCAGAAATTCGCCATATTTCCCCAAACTTTGGGTTAATCATCTTTAAATATTTTGAGTTAGCATGTAACTAATTGATGTAAATATTCCAAATTTTGACCTATAAGGTATTTATGGAGCTACTTTACCTTTGTGATGATAAAAGGAAGCAAAACATGCAGTTTAGGGGTTCGAATTTTGACTCAAGGAGAGGCTTTTAAGCTCTGGTATCTCAAGCTAAGACTTATAACTCTTATGTAAGTTGATGAATGTTATTGATTATATACAAACAGATAGTCCTTTCTACCTATTATGTCGTTTTCATCTCTGATCTGGTTTATTACTCAACATACAACTTCATTTCTTGTCTAAAGGTTTTATTCATGCACATGCTTGTATCTTGTTGGTGAAATCAATATTTCATGTGTAATGTTTATGGTTTATTCAGTTGTGTTTGATCCCCAATTTATTAAACTTGTTTATGATTTATTTCTGTGTTTAGATTGTGAATTTTTATTACCTCCTTGTTTATACGTTTTAAACCAAAACCATTCAAAAACCAATTTCATTTTGTTTTCTTTTTGAGATTATGTTAGCTTGTTCTTGTGGTAGTATAGGAACAAATTTTGGAAAAAAGATCTTTGGCATCATTGCTAAGGATGAAGCTGAAGTATATCTTCCTTGGCATATCATTATTCATCTAATTTTGAGAGGTGAACAAAGTTAGAAAATCTTTTATAGTACAATTTTTCACCGGCGACTCCACGGAAGAAAGATTTGTTGGCCACTCCACCAATTCAAGGTGTCAATGAGCATGGAAGACATTGTGGCTATGAGGTATCCTTTCAATGATTTCTCAAATATTGTTGGTTTTCCACATCTAGTTCTTTCTATAACTGAGTAAGGTGACTATCTTCCTAGATTCAGAGGAAACAAGTATGAGCATCCTCATGAGCACTTATTAAATTTTCATAAATGCATGCTTGAACATGATCTTGTTCACAAGGATGTATTAATCAAGATGTTCATATTTTCTTTAGAAGAACATGCTCATGAATGGTGTCAATCTCTTACCACTGCTAGCATTCATTCTTTGAAGGAGTTTCATACTATTTTTCATCATCATTATCAAATATTTTATCTGTAAGATCTTCTATTTGAAATTTGTTGTGAGGAATATGAATTGAAGGATGAGATTGAATATATAGATAGAGAAGAATTGGTCCCTCACCATCTTCATTAGTTCTCTAATGATCTTCAAGATGATAGGTTTTCCCATAAATATGAACTAGAAGTGAATAATGAAGAAGCTGAAGGTTCTTTTATTATCATTAATTCTNGGTTTCCTTAGATACAAAACACAATGATTAGTTGTCATTTGGTCAAATGTCAATGGAAATCAGTAAAGGAAATCCTCAGCTTTCATATTTGTAGAGAAAAGGAAATTGCGCCAACCATGAAGAATTGGATTTGCAAAGATCATCTATTTGCAAGGAGGAAAAGCAAGAGGATTTTCTTTCTCTTTATGTACTTGTTACTTCAAATATAGATAAAAAAGATGATAATGACAAGGAAGATCATGATAATGTTTTTTCAAATCATCCTTTCTATGGTGAATGTGAATCTGACCTAGGCATTAAGGGAAATGATTAGCACTTTTCAGAAATCAGTCATCTTGAGTTAGTGGAAGATATAAAATAGTATAACCTCAACAGATTTGAAGATTTTATATATTGTTCTCTTATTGCATTAACTCATGGAGTATTGATAATTGAGGACAACAATTTACATTCCTTTCTTTTTGAACAGCATGAAGGAATAATTTTGCATGAGTTTCATGATCCAGTGGCTTCTTGGATGGAGTTGTATTTTTTAAAGGTTTCTAATGCTCCAGATTTTGGCATACTTCGTATTTATAGTCATAAGTATCAACTGCCTACAGACTCTTTATTGCATTTATCACATCTTTTGTGGGTCTTCTCAAACAATTGTTATATTTTTAACATGAAGCTAGCATTATTAGGATCTTTAACTAAGAGAATAACAAGCACAACAATCAAACACAAGAAACAATGAACACAATGTTTTTCATCAGGGAAACCATAAATGGAGAAAACCCCACAACTTCCTCAGAGATAAAATGAGCACCAAATAGCAAAGCCCCAAAATAGTAAGATGATCTCCCGACAAAAGTAGCCTCTTTCTTTCTAGCCCTAGTGTCTTCTTCTTCCTCAGCTATGCACTAAAAACTAAGTGTGAGTGAGTGTCTGATAAATAGAGAGGCTAGCTCTCTATTTATACTAATTCTTGACTTGACTAAACCCTACTAGGGATGAATTCACTAGGTGAGTCTAACAACCCTAGTTCCCCAGAACCGCGGGGATTTTAACCCTTGAATAATAGGGGGGTTACCCAAAATGACTTGACATGACTGGTTTACATTATAGAACCTCCCGATCAGAACATCGGTGTATGACATGACTCAATTGCATTACAGACACATACTAGAATAAACATCGGGGTACAAGACATCAGATATATAAGCAAATACATTCTGAAGTTACAAATACATCAACACTCCCTCTTAACTATGAAGGTATTCTTTCGACACAATTTTTAGCACTGGTCTTCTTCTCTATATTGAATGGATCATCTCGTTATCTTCATCTTCAAGTTGTCTTCACCTTAAAGTATTCTTCATCTTCTTCATCTTCTTCATCTTCAAGTCATCTTATAAGTAATATTCTTATTCAAGTTTTCTTCATCACGGGATCTCGATCATCACGACTACTGGATCATCACTGCTGGATCATCACCACTATATCATCATCAAATCTGGATCATCACTTGATCTGGATCATCATCAATTCTGGATCATCATCACATCTGGATCATCACTTGATCTAGATCATCATCAAGTCTGGATCATTATCATCGTTTCTATCTCAGAATGGTGCCATCTCTTAATTCTTCTCATCACAGGAAGTTCTACAGAGCCAGCCCTTTTTAATGTTGGTTGTATTCCTACCCTTCCTGTAGGTATTTAGCACTTATATTTGACCCTAAGTCAGAATGGCCCACCCAAATTTTACATATGACCTCATCTTGTCAGAAAGGCATGCCCAGTACTCACATCTGACCTCATCTTGTCAGAAAGGCCCAGCACTCACACCTGACCATGTGTAAACACATCGTGCCAAAATGGCTCAGCACTTATATCCGACCATGTGCGAACACATCGCATTGAAAAGGCTCAGCACTTACATCCAACCATGTTCAAAAACACCGCATTGAAAGGGCTCCGCAATTACATTTGACGATGTTTGAAAACACCACATCGAAAGGGATCTGCACTTACATCTGACCATGATTGAAAACACCACATCGAAAGGGCTCTTAGTCCTAGACTAAGGATTCCTGGTAATTGACCAGGTGCCTCCATTCTCCTAGAGAATGGCATCACCCCTTATATCTGATAAAGTGGGAACACATCCTTCAATCACATCAGAATGGCCATGCACTCACATCTAATCATGTAAGAATACATCCCACAGTCATATCAAAATGGCCCTCAGTCCTAGAATGAGTATTCCTAGTAACTGACTAGGTGGCTCCATTCTCCCAGAGAATGGAAATTCAGCACCAAGCTTAGTATTCCTAGTAACTGACCAAGTGCCTCCATTCCAAGAATGGAATTCAGCACTTATATCTAATCATGTAGGAACCAATCCTATAGTCACATCAGAATGGCTCAGCATTCATATCTGACATGGAAGGAACCAATCCTCTCATAATGACAGAATGGCTGAGCCCTTACATCTGACCATGGAAGGAACCTAATCCTTTCACCATGTTAGACTGACTCTAGGTCTCATCATTTCCCCTTGGAGGGAACCTCAATCTGAAGAACACCAAGCTTCTCCCTGAAGTACTCAAACTTCACTCTAGCCAATGGCTTCATAAACACATCAGCGATCGGTTCATCCGTCACAACATACTAGAGATTCACTACTCCTCTCTGCACTATATCCCTTATATAGTGCTACTTGATCTCGATATGCTTCAACTTTTCATGGAACACTGGGTTCTCCAACAAATTCACACAACTCTATTTGTCGCAATATATACAAGTAGCATCCAACTGAAGATCAAATAAATCAAACAGTAGCTTCCTTAGCCATACTACCTCACAACTAGTTGAACAAGCTGCGACATACTCTGCTTTAGCTGTACTCAGTGCCACACAGGATTGCTTCCTACTAAATCAAGAGATCACACCTGATCCCATATTGAAGCAATACCCTGAAGTGATCTTCCTATTGATGTCACTGCCTACCCAATCTGAATCAACATAACCCTATGGATTAACCTTATGATTCTCCTCCTACTTGAGCCCATTGTCAACTGTACCCTTCAGGTACCTTAGAATATGCTTTGCAGCAATCAAGTGAACATGCCTCAGATCTATCAGGAACTGGCTCAAGGTGTTCATATCAAAGAAAATATATGGTCTCGTGTTCGTCAGGTACATCAAGGACCCAATCATCTGATGATACATTGTAGCATCAACCAGTTCTGATGAAGCATCACTCAATAGCTACAGGTTTGATGCCATAGGTGTGGTTATGGCCTTGTAGTCCATCATCCTGCATATCTTCAGGATCTCTACTGCATACTTCCCTTGTCCAAGGAATATTCCATCTACATTCTGCCACACCTCCATGCCTAAGAAATAGTGCATAATACCCAAGTCTTTCATTTCAAACTCGGTAGCAAGTTTCCTCTTCGTATCGGCAATCAACCCATCCATACCTGTTACAAAAGGATCATCCACATACAGTAGGAGTATCACTAGGTTGCCATCATCAACCTTATAGTAAAGGTTGGAATCTGCTTTACTCTTGGTAAAGCCCAAACTGGATAGGAAACCATCAATTCTTCCATACCATGTCCTGGGTTCCTATTTCAAACTGTACAGGGATTTCTTCAATCTGCACACATCAGATTCCATGTCATGTGTTTCAAAACCAAGTGGCTGCTCCACATATACTTCTTCTTCTACTACACCATTCAAGAAAGCAGTCTTGACATCCATCTGGTGTATCTTCCATTTCATCACTGCAGCTAGAGCAAGTACTGATCTGATGGAACTGTATATGGCTATAGGTGCAAAGGTTTATTCATAATATATTCCTTCTTTTAGGGAGAAACCATGAGCCATGAATCTTGCTTTATATTTGTCCATGCTACAATCTGCAACATCTTTGATCTTGTAGATCCATTTGGAAGTTACAATGGACTTCCCTTTTGGTCTTGGGACAACATCCCAAGCATAATTCTTCATGATCGATTGATACTCTTCAATAATAGAATCCTTCCATTCTTTACCTTCTGCCACTTCTTCATAGTTGGAAGGTTCTTTATCAATAATGTCACATAGCAGGGCTACATAATTGGATCAAGACCTAGTTCTCTTTCTTCCTCTAGGTGTTTCTTCTGAAGCTCCATATCTTTTTGCACCTTGTATAATTTCACATACCCAAGCAGGTTTCCTCTTATGAGGAATCTTCTCTTGATGTGGATCTACAGGTTCTTTAGGTTCTTCTAATTATCGATCTTCTTCTTGAATTTCTTCGTTCATGGTTGTATCATGAATTTTGAGTGCTTTTGTTTCTTCGGGTTCTTCAATCGGTCTCTTCCTAGATTTGATGTAGGCTGAATCTTTGTCAAATGTTACATATCTGCTAATGTCAATCTTCTTGAACCCTGAGAAGTATATTATGTAATCCTTTGATCTTTCAGAGTATCCCACAAATATGCCCTTCTTTCCTGAAGGATATAACTTCGTCCTCTTTTCTTTTGGAATGTGTATGTATACAGGACAACCAAATATTGTGATATGGATGACTTATGGTTTCTTGCCGGAGAAGAATTCTTCAGGAGTCTTGTTCTCAAGTACTTTATGCGGAGTATATTTCTATACATACACCGTTGTTCTGGTAGCTTCTTCCCATAGATGCATAGGAATAGCTTGATCATGAAGCGTAGCTCTTGTAGCTTCCATGATAGTTCTATTCTTCCTTTCTGCAATCCCATTCTGTTGTAGATTATATGGAGTGGATAAATCCCGCTTAATCCCTGAGTCTTTGCATAAATCTTTTAATTCATTCAATGTGAATTCTGTGCCATTATCTGATCGAAAGGTCTTGATATTATTTTTAGTGTGGTTCTCGATCAAGGCTTTGAATTCATTGAACTTGGTGAAAACCTCATCTTTGTTCTTCATGAAGTAAATCCATGTCTTCCTAGAAAAATCATCAACGAAAGAAACATAGTATGCATACCCTCTTAGTGAACTAGATGACATTGGATCGCATACATCGGAATGGATGATTTTCAAGATTCCTTTTGCCTTTCTTTCGCTACTTGGAAATGTCTTCTTTGTGTTCTTCCCTTTTGCACATCCTTTGCATACACCTTCATGTTTTGTATGCATTTATGGGATACCTTCAATAGCTCTACTTGCAAGTGGTAGTGCTCTATAATGCACATGTGCAAGCCTTCTATGCCAAAGCTCAGTTGGTTCTACCAAGTCTTGAACCAAAGCTTGTTCTGGATGGTCCTTCAATCTGTATAAGCCTCCTTCTTGTTCCCCAATCACTACTGCATCATCAATAGTCTTTCCTTTTGGCCACATGATGACTTGACCATCTATAAATGCAACCCTCATTCCTTTTTCATCTAATGCAGATATGGAGAGGAGATTCTTCTTTAGTCCTAGTACAAACAATACTTCCTTCATTGTCATAGAATTTCCAAAGTCTAGCTTATAGGAGGATTCCCCACTACCTTTTATTAGATATTGGTAGTTATCTCCAAGTTTCACCTTGTGAGGTGATTCATGTTCAGATAATTTCACAAAGGATTCCTTGAATCCTGTCATATGTTTGGAAGCACCATTGTCTATAAGCCAATCATTGCTGCCATGTGTGATAGTTCCCATGAGAGTGAAAATTAGAACATATTCTTCATCACTGACTTGTCTACTTATCTTTGTGGAAGGTTCATCATCCTCTATAACATGAGCATGATGTCTTCTCTTGTTTCCCTTCATCTTATGAGAGCTACTTTTGTTTCTAGGACAATCTCTAGCAAAGTGTCCTCTTTCATCACATGTATAGCAAATCTACTTAGACATATCTCTAGGATTTCTAGGGTTATTCCTCTGATGGGAGTACTTACTTCTGTGGTGACTAGATCTAAATTTCTTGGATTGTACTGTGAAATATTGATCTTTGATTCCCATCTTTTCTTCTCGAGATGCTACCCAAGCTTCTTCTTGTCATCATTCTTGCCAAAGTCTGCTGAATTTGACTAACTTCTTTCTGGCATAGATACCTTGAATAAACAAGTCACATGATCTAGGGAGACCATTCAAGGTGGTCATTACAATCTCTACATTTTCCACTTCTTCATCTACTACTTCCAATTGTTCCTTGATCAAAGAAACCCTTGTAAAGTAAGATTGGATGGTTTCTGCATTCTGGATCTGTTGAGGCCTGGAAAATTGCAGGTAACAACAATGAGGGATTCTCCCCAATAAACGTTCCCAACTAGACCGTTATTGTTTGGTGTGGGGAATTTGTTCGATTTACGGTCCGGCTACCGTAGGTCAAGTAATAAATTAATTTTTTTACCAGTTATGGCCCAGTCCACCATATATATTTCAGTTTTTTGTGTTTAAGTATGATGTGTAAGTGCCTATTTAAAAATGCAGATTGAAAGAGATAACGTGGCCACAATGTGATGCACAGGTTCTTACCTCTCGTCTTAACTCTCTCGCATCTAAATCACACAGAGCAATAAAACTAAATTAAACTAACTAACCTAGCCCTCGGGAGAAAAATTATCAATTATCAATGAGTAATGTATTTCTACGCATGCATTAATAAAAATCACAGATAGCTGTTACTTATTTTAGAACACATGAACATTAATAGAATAATGAACAACAAGATATATTATTATTTATTAAAATCCTTCATTACTCATACTGTAAATTTCATAGAATAAACTAGAGTGCATTCATAACATGAACATATGTTCAAAGAGTTAGAACAATCTCATAGTTAGTGGACATAAGCTGAAAAGAAAATAGTTCACATTCAACAGATCCATAGCACAACATTTGAAAAATTCCACCAAGCTTTCTCCAACAGGAAACTTGTAATTCTTTATTGCAAAAGGAAATAGTTCTTCTTACAACATACTCTCACAAATCTATCTGGGAAAAAGTCCCTTCTCTATCTAAGCTCTCCTATATTTATACAAAAAAGCAAAACCTTTGGGCTACCCCCAAATGACTTTTGGGCTTCCCTAACATTTCAATCCCAAAATTTTGTCTTGTAGTGAGCGCTCATAATTTTATACAATATATTACATTTAAAACAAAAAATAATAGAACAAATCATGAAGAGGGGCCCGCTTGGTCATTAATGAACTTTTCCCACGCCTGAGCCTCTACCGCTATGCCTTCAAAATCGAAGGGTTTTTTGAGATACTGTTAATCTTATGCCCTCACTTTCTTCCTCTTTTTTCTTTATCTCTACTTATTCATTGCTGCTTCTTCATTCTTCAGCCAACTCCCTGTCATAAATATAACATGTTCTTAGGCCATTAAGATTTACCAAAATAACAAAACGTATCAATATATTTACCTCATCCATATGCATTCTGTAAAATAAACTATACACAGTATTAATGCATGAAAAGAAAGAATGACAAGGCAAAGAAATCCTGCAAGTTTGTGTCTTGAAATCCTTTGAGTCCACTATCCGAAACTAAAAACTCAAGCCTGATAGAACTGTTGAAATATTGTAACTTTGAAGAATATTCTATATGTATCTTTTTGTGGTCCCCGATGGTCCTACCGGGAGAACCACTTGTATTACTTTGTATCCCGATGCTTCTAATCGAAAGAACTAATAAGATTCATGAGGTAGTCCCGTCTAATTGTAAAGGTAGGTCATTAGCACCCCAGTGTGGTTACTTGAGTCTACATGTGTAATTCAAGCCTACATGATTAACTCGAGCCTATATTGTTAACACCCAAAAATGGTTAACTACCTCATCTACCCCATTACATGGCTCATTTGTCCACTTTCCTACCATATCTCCATCAAAAACCCATAAAACCATCTAAAAGGTCACCAAAAAGCTTAAAAAGCCTCCAATAGGCTATAAAATCCTTTTTTCCTCCAAAAAATATCCAAAAAGGAATAAAAAATATAAAATAATGAGGAAAAAAGAAGAAACCCTAAATAGCTGACCTGAACCACATGGTTTTATAAATAAGTGATGGAGACCCATTATTCCATATCCAATATCATAAGCATCCTGCCTCTGCCGAAATTATTCTTGAAACCCTAGCTTATCATTAAGCTACTTTCACCATTGAGAACTCTTTTTGGCCCATTTCCACCACCGGAGAAGGAGAAGAAGCAGCTTGGAGCTCGAAGCCACCGACATCGGACCAGCGCAACGGACTCCAACAACCTCCTCATTGGAGGTAACATCAATAAAGATCATTATTCATTTTTTTACTGTTTCTGTTTCATGTTATTTACTTTTTACTGTTTTAGCTTCAAGAAAGTATTTAGATTGGTTTTTGCTTCAGTTTATCATTATTTAATTCATAGATCATTGAACTGCTACTAAGGAATCCAGATTCCTTAGTAGGTGCTCATTAGCACAAGCTAGGGTGAAAACACTAGCTACAGTTTTGGTGACTCCGCTGTCTTTTTTTAATTTAATTTTTTCGTACTGTACTTTCGGCTGTCATTTTCGGCCGCCGGAAACCGCACTTTTTTCTTCCGAAGTTGCGGCCCGACCGCGCATTCCAGGCCCTAACCTGCGACCAGCCCGCCGCTGTCGGCCATTCTCCTGCGTCCTGGACGCGTCTTTGAACTTTCCCAGTTGCTCCCCGACCGCGTTTTTTCATCCCATAGTCGTGATCCGACCGCGCCTGTTCATTACACAGTCGCGCTCTGACCGCCGCTTTTAGCAAGAACCCCGCAACCTAGACCGCGCCTGTTTCCTTTAAACCCGCGATCTGCGCGCGACTGTTGCCTTCAAACCCGCGGTCCGACAGCGCAAGTCCGCCCCATACCCGCGGTCCGCGAACTATTTTTTTCCTTTGTTTCCACACCGAAACCCAGCCACTTTGCCTCCATTTTTCCTACACTTGCACAGCCACCTGTTCCACTTGCAGCCCTACATCCATTTCTGTCCCTTGTTTACAGAATTGTTTAAAATTTTTTTAGCATTATTTATTTCAGAAAAAAACATTCGCATGGTGAAAGTTTTTAAAGTTTTTCATACATTATTATTGGTATTGAGTAACTATTTTGGATTCATAACCTCACATGCACACAATCTATCCCCTAATTCAAGTGAGACCTAAAATCTACTTAACTCAACCAACACTATAACCTCATTTGAGGAACACAAAAGAATCTTGTAGTTAGGTAGGATCGGGGGGATAGGCTTCCAATAACACCCCTCGGTTATTTACACGTGAGACATAGTTGTTGTCCATTAGGGAACCAAAATCCCTTAGTATTTTTTGACACGGTCACAACCGGTTTATCAGAGGGCCTCTCCCTTAGGAGGGTTGAAGTCGTGAGATTGGTTCCGGAAGTCTGAGTGGAATACCGAAATCCATTCAGTAACTGAAGGGCTACCTTTCACAGTTCTCGGAATATCCCTGTATAGGGAATATTGCGGTTAAAGGACCAAGCGGCAGATTTACCTTTCTGGACGTGTCATGAACAGGGTATATTAGTTGCCATACTTCTAGGTTTGCGTACCCGGTGTCCCTCCCGGTAGGGGGATACTTTAGCCATTTGACTTTCCTATTTATATTGTCTGAGTTGGATTTCATCACCTTGCAGAGGATATACTTAGTTGAGTCATAATACCATTAGTTAGGTGTTTGCATGCTCCCTTACCTCCTCTGGGTCTAGTGAGTCCACCAATTTTTTATTTTTTAGGAAACCGACTGCTTATTGGTATTCTGACCACTTTGTTGACACTCCGCCTATTGTAGCACGCAGTTACACTAGGTGTTTTGAGTTGTTTTTTGGCCTGAGTGCCTTATTTTTCGAGCTCTCCTTCTGCACACACGGTTGCATTAGGGTTTTTGAGTTGTCTTTTCGACACCACAACCCACATATTTTAAAACCACTAGTCACCATTGACTCTCCGAGACATTCTCGTCGCCTCAGAGGCGAGCTCCCACAGCACGGTTCACTTGACACCACCCGTCATCACCGTAGATCTCGAGCCTTGTGACTCGACTCCACTCGTCAGCGGCATAGGACTCCGTCACCAGATTCCGAGAACACTCTTTACACTGCCCCCACTAGCCCCATGGCTAGCGTGAATCCCAATCCCTTCATTATAGGGACCACCGGTAGTACATCCGCCACTATACCAGTTACTACACCTATCATGGGTATGCCCTCCACAAGAGGCCCGTCTACCATTCCCCTCACCGTACCTATTCCCACGGCAGGAATACCCATACCTACTCCATTAGTAACTCCTATTACTGTAGTTCCCCCGCTTGGGGGTAACATCCCTCACATCACCCCTCCACCTGGGGCCATGGGCCCCAACGTGGTCCAACCCACTACCGCATCACACCCTCCATCCAGTTTTCCATATATGGCTAGCCTCAACCTACCTGACCTAGCCAGGTTAACCAACGACCCCATCCGGCACAACCCTGTGTGGCCCCACATGCCTACCAAACTCCCCTCTGACATCCCTAAGTTTGAGGGTAAGGCAGGTGAGGACCCACAGAACCATATCATTTCTTTCCATCTATGGTGTTCCTCCAATTCGATAGTAGACGACTCCATTCGCCTCTGTTTATTACAGCGCACTTTCACTGGCTCGGCTGCCAAATGGTATATCGAGCAACCCCACGGAGCCCACACCACCTTTACGTCCCTGGCCTCGACCTTCCTCCAGTTCTTCCAGTTACCTGTTCGCTATGACGCAGGTGTCGAGATCCTCCTATCATGCAGACAGAACACGGCTACCCACATCACCGACCACATCCATGAATGGCGGCGACGCCGTAGCCTATGCAAAATCAAGCTAGATGACCGGATCTTCCTAGATTGGTTCCTCAAGTCCCTCCTTTCGCTCATTGCTAAGGATGTGGTAGCCGAACGACCCCAGACTGAAGAAGAGACTATTCTTAAGGCCCAACAGTTTGATCTCATTTACGCCCAGTCGGGTTATCTTTACACCATCATACCGGACGCCCCTCGAGGCGATCCCCCACATCACGATGCGCCAGGGGCATCCCACGCTGCCGATGGCATCATTGGCCGCCTCTCTTCATAGCCTCAGCCCTTTTCCATAGCCCGTCCTACTCCTGGACCTGAACTTTCACGGGCTACATCACAGTCCGGAGCAACCAACTCGTATGCTCACATGCCCCATCAACACCATACCCATGGACCCTCATGTTCACCTCAGTGTTTCAGAAATATGACTTCCGCTTACCCCTCCCCGGTCGCACCTCAGCCATACTATCACCAGCAGGCTGCACCAGCTCTTACGCCACCACAATCCCAACCTCATTATTATCAGCCACAGCCAACCCCTGCGGCAAACCCACAACCCGCTCCATAGCACTATCAACAACCCCCTCAAGTAGCCGCGCCAGTGTAGCCTCCACCTCCATATTATCCACCGCAGCCTGCTCCCGCACCTGGGCAAGCTCAGAATCCACCTACTACCCAAGGGCAAGTTTACGCCCAAGAAAACCCGCCGCAAAACCAGAATAACCAACGCAACCAGGGCCAACAAAACCGCGGTAGGGGCCGAAATCGTGGGAACAACCAGCAGACCGTGCAAGCTAGTCAACACCCTAATCCCCCTACTAATAATAACGCGGCCCCTACCAACCAAAACCCCGATCGCCCGCCCAAGCAGGATAAAAACCCCAACCTGCGAACCAACTTTCCTTGTTCTGTTTGCGGGGTCTATGGACACTACACACATTTTTGTCCACATATGGAGCACGTTCAACAACTTTTGGCCGCTGATAGACTACGCCAAGGACAGGCGGCTCCTCAAGCACCACCCAATCCCCCACAACCTCAGCAGCCACCTTTGGTGCTACAAAACCCCTTACCAAACCAAGGCTTAGTGAACACTGAACCATTGGCTCCCCCTCAAGCTACTGCGCCTATCCAACAAATCACTTATGCTGCTCCTGATCAACCCCCGTCTGACTCACGTACCCACCATCTGTTGATGATGTCCTCCGATGAGGTCAACCTCCAGACCCGGCGGAACCAATATGGCTCCACCTCGGAAGCACCACCCCCCAATAACCCCACTAACGCTCATCCCACCGATCAGCCATTACGTATACCTCCACCTCCACTAGATGGAGCTCCCAAAGCACCCCGTTTCCCACTTCGTCGTATCAATAACAACCCCAATGCGCGGGCTGCGTCAAACTACAACATCGTAGACGACTTAGCCCAATCTCCCGCAGCCATGTCTGCGTTAGAAGTCTTAAGAAATTGCCCTTCGCAGCGTAATAATTTACTCTCAGCCATTGGGGCTATCGATCCACATGATTCGCAGTTAATGGCATATGATTTGGACCAATCCGAACCCCGCCTGCCCTCCAACTTATCATTCCAAGTTACTATCTCCATCCAGAATTTTGTCGTCCATCGCTACATTATTGATGAAGGTGCCTCTACATGTGTCATGCCCATCTCCATCTGGCAGAAAATGGGATCCCCCCCTCTCCAACCGTCCTCCACTGCGTTGCGAGCCTACGACGGCCGTTCAGCTCAACTACAAGGCTTATTAACCAATGTCCCCATCCAGCTGGCTGGTAAAATGGTCCTGATAAACATCGAGGTTATCAATGCCCAGCTTGACTACAAGCTTTTACTTGGTAGCAGCTACATGTATGCTATGCGGGCAGTTGCTTCTACCGTTTTTCGCATCATGATGTTCCCTCATGAGGGACGCGTGGTCAAAGTTGACCAACTCACATACTACGATCCCAAGGCCGCCGCGACACCCGAAAATGTTCTCCCCATGATTGAACAACCTATCTCAGGTGACCCCAACATAGCCGTTTCTTCTATAGGGCCCATGCTCCCCATAGTTGAACAACTTATTCTGGATGCCACCACCTCCTTGGTTTCTTCTGTGGGGCCCGGAGTTTACTCAGACACACCGATGACCTCCACTTTTCCATCACTCCCACCACCGTCATCTACTACTGAAGTGGTTGACCTATTGACTCTATCCCACCACACGAGAACCCCTAGTAATCAACCACCATTTTTGCCTCAACCCCCTTTGGTACCTAGCCACATTGGTGCCACACCCATACATACCATACATTTCCTCTTCCCTCCCTCAGGAGTGGTTAGCACCCCAGTCATGGCTACCCTTAGCCTCCCGGGTTTAACCTTAGGATTACCCGTTTGGTATCTTTCGCCTCCAGTTCACCCGCCGACACCAGATGTCGTCCTGCAACCAGTGCAACCCATAGCCACTACTAGTCGACCACCTCCCGGTGTCACTACCCCGTCAACCCCCGCGAAACCACCTCCCGGTATCGCTACCCCGTCAACCCCCATGAAACCATCCCCTATTTTTACCAAACCCACTGGGGACAGAGGCCCCCAACCTCACACTGTTGTCCCACCTCCTAAGACAGTCCAAAACCCCCCTGTATTCCGTGCCCCTCCCAAATGTGCGCTCTGCGATGAGTTGGGCCATGCGACTCACCTATGTCCTCATTTACCAGCATTAAAGGAATACATGCAAATGCTCGACGACGACCCCACTATCCCGGTGGTCCATCTAGAGTCAACCCCTATGCCTCGCGACAAATCCCTACGCACCAACCACCCATGTGCCTTATGTGATATTTACGGGCATTACTCCCATCACTGTCCCGATCTCCCCGGGTATAGAATAGCTCTCTTTGAGATGAACAATCTGGATTTGGAGACGGCAGACCTCACCATTGACGAGATCCTCCCCTCAGATCTGGATCTTGAAACAACCCAACTCCCCATTGTGGAGATCCACCCCCCGGAATCTTCTTCTTCAAAATATTTCGAGACCATTTATATGTTTTCTTCCATCACCACCCCCTCGGCAACCGATCTGACAACCCGAACATTCCACAGTGATGAATAAATTCTTGAGGCTCTCACCGCCCCAGATTATCCCTGGGATGACATGCATCATCGTTCATACTTTCTCCCAGATGAACCATCTTCTAGCACTGCTCCTCAATTTGCAGTTGAATCCAAAGACTTCCTTCCCCCGAAGGTCGACTGGTTCAAGGACCCTATTCCTGCTCCAGACGCCTTCGAAGAAGGTAACATGGCCAACATCTCACCTGTTATCCAAATCGATCTTGCTGCCCCCGGGGGCACCCCCGAACTCATCGCTTTAGGAGAATCTTGCACTGAGCAGGAGGTTGATGAGTACAAAGCACTCTTCAAATAATTCCGTGATGTCTTTTCCTGGTCCTATACCGAAATGCCTGGCCTTGACCCTGCCATTATAGAACACCACATCGACACATGGCCTGATATAACCCCTGTTCGTCAGAAACAGCGTCCCATACACCCCTCCAAACTCCCAGCTGTCAAAATCGAGATCGAGAAACTTCGCACAGCAGGATTCATTTATCCTATTCCTTATACCACATGGGTTTCAAACCCTATTCCTGTCAACAAGAAACAAGGCACCCTTAGAGTATGCACTGACTTCTGAGATCTAAACCGCGCCTGTCCCAAAGACAATTTCCCTACGCCATTCATCGACCAGCTCATCGATGCGTGTGCGGGGCATGAAGTCCTCTCCTTCATGGACGGTTTTTCCGGATATAATCAGATACAAATCCACAAGGAAGATCAATACAAGACCGCTTTTACTACCCCATGGGGCACTTTTGCCTATCGTGTTATTCCTTTCGGTCTCAAAAATGCTGGCACAACATTCCAGCGGGCCATGACCTATTGTTTTCATGATTTGGTCCAAATCCTACTCGTATACCTAGATGACCTTACAGCTCGTTCCCGAAAACGATCAGACCACCTAAACGACCTTCGGCAAGTTTTTCTGCGTTGTCGCAAATATCAAATCCGCTTGAACCCACACAAGTGTGTTTTTTACGTTCCGGTAGGCTGATTGTTGGGGTTCATTGTCTCCCACAAAGGAATTACTGTTGATCCACTGAAAGTCCAAGCCATCTTAGACCTTCCCTCTCCCCGAACACTCAAGCAGCTCCAAAGTTTGCAAGGGCGATCTAATTTCCTTCGATGCTTAATTCCCGATTACGCCACAACCGTTCATGGTTTCCTGCGCCTACTTTGTACCCAAGTACCCTTTGTCTGGGACGAGCAAGCAGAAGCTGCATTTAATGCCCTCAAGAAATCTCTCACACAAGCCCCCTTGATCTCCCCTCCGGATT
>LPNX010446808.1:22223-35965 GCA_001517045.1 Pseudotsuga menziesii
TGAAGGATAACTATTTTAAATGTTGATGCTAATATAAGTTAAGATTAGATATAAATTGTAAGCACTAGATGTGAATAATAATCCCATCAACTACTAAGCCATACCAGCATATATATGTATTTTATGTACTCAAATTAATGTTCCAAGAAAACAAAGAAACTATGAAGGAAAAACAAAGAGCACAAAAAATTAGAAAAACCTTACCAAGTTGCTTATATATATTTGTTGATACATTTCAATGTGTAGAGAAAAAAACAACTAGCTGAGGCACTAACTATTGTGTTGCAAATATCACCGATTTCTCCTGATATTTCTGAATTTTTCTGAGTTTTCTAGGTTGACGATGTTTCAGATACTTTCTTAGTTTTTTAGGTCCAAGTTTACGATTGCAGATGTAATATGCAAAATGCAACCATGGAGTAAGAATACACAAAATATCTGTCTAAGAGTATATAGCTGATATTTGTCATCATTCTTGAGCACAGAAAGAGCCAAACAAAGGCCATGCTGGTTTTCACAAATGGGTTTCCAGGTTAAAATATGTGTTAGTTCTGTGTATGTATTTGATGCTTTAGAATTGGTTTTCTTCCTCATTTTAATTACAGGTTGCAAGTAATATTGTAATACACAGTCATAATTAATTTGCAATGAAATAGAAAATAGAGAGAGACATTATAAGTTTATGCAAAAATAATTAAAGTCCATACTGGTGAAATGACTTACTCATAGGCTGAGCGATTATGGACCAGAACCAAGGACAACCTTTGCATGGTTTATCTTTACCTGGTTTTATTTCAAAGAGGAATGAAAAAAATTCATTTCCTCAATAGAAATGGCTTACCCTTCACTGGACAAGTAGGGTCCCCGGTCCAATAGAGTTGACTCCAAGCCTCAAGACTATGAAGGCTTATTATTTTAAATGCTAATGCTAATATACATTAAGATTCAGTATAAATTGTAAGCACTAGATGTGAATAAAAATCCCATCAACTACTAATCCATACCAGCAGATATATTTATTTTATGTACTCGAATTAATTTTCCAAGAAAAAAAAGAAATTATGAAGGACAAACAAAGAGCACAAAAAATAGAGAAACCTTACCAAGTTGCTTATATATATATATTTGTTGATACATTTCAATGTGTAGAGAAAAAAGCAACTAGCTGAGGCACTAATTAGTGTGTTCCAAATATCACCGATTTCTCCTGATATTTTTGAATTTTTCTGAGTTTTTTAGGTTGACGATGTTTCTGATACTTTCTTAGTTTTTTAGGTCCAAGTTTATGATTGTAGATATTTTCCGATAATTTATGCTATTGTCCCCAATATTTCCAATAAGTTTGTTTCCTGGCCCTTGATAATATATTCCCCAAAACAATATTTGAAACATAATTGACTAATTATCGTCTACATTCAAAACAGAATACAAATAATAAAATTCTTCCTTACCTCTTCCTCAACTTTCTGGAGATTGCAATATCTTATGTATGGCTGATGGGACAATTAATGATGAGGAGGTTATGCACTTTGATATCTTCTGTAAATTATGGGATAATATACTGCCCACTGATATTTATATGCATCGAGCTATAGAGATATTTGTGTGTTGGTTTAGAAATCATTTTGTCTAGTTAGGAGTTCTATAACTCTATGGAGGTTTTCATTTGCAGTAATGCATGTTGTTTTGATTTACTGTTCATATTTCTAAATAATTATATGGGTGCATTATTATTATGGTTTGTTGGAAGTATGTTCTTGGATGATGCATGGACTCTCATAGATATGGAGTCTTTAGGCATGTTATATATGATTGGGTACTAAATGTGTTTAAATTTAAACTTTGTTTGGATTATGGTTTTATTGCATATATGAGGATTGAAAACATGAAACCCTAATAGGAAAACATGAGGCTCAAAACCTGATTGACTGAGACCTCAGATATATAATGGCATGATGTATAAGATTATAAGTTTAGTGTCCAATATACAAACATATTTTCCATTCTAGATTTGTTGGAATAATCATAATGCGATACTTATTATGAGCTAAGCATGTTATAAGCATTGTGCTCATTGACAAATATTGTCTTTCATAGATGCTGTGGGGATTCCATGAGGGTTTTGATTATGATGATACAATGATGTACATATTGATGACATCACTAGTATATGACTGGAATGTGCAAATTATCATCGATAAAATATTGGATGTTAACTTCATTGACTGCTTAGGCATGCTTACTTATGAAGTAATGTCTATGGAATCCCATTCAAAAACAAATGTCTTATAGTTGATAAGGGGTGAATATCTTGAAAACCAAGAATGGTGGAGTCTCCTTAGACTGGAGGTGTTGGTCAATGTGATGTGTTTCTTTTCCTTACTATATTGCTTTACATGAGTGTATAGTGCATATTTGAGAATGAAAAGGTAGCAGTTGTGTCTAGTATTTTAAGTATCTATGTTCATGACCATCGTGTTAGTGATTGCTTAGGCATAATCACTTATGTAGTGATGTGCGTGGATTCCTATGCAAAACACCTCGTAGCAAGATATTAATCCCTTCATAAAACTAATGGCTTATAGTTGTAAAGTAGTGGAGATCTTGAAAAAATCGGCTCTACTTAGAATGAATCGGTCAGTTGATGTGCCATGCTGGTCTTCTATACATATATTGTCAACCATGGGGTGATTTATTTACGTGAGCACATAACTCATATTTGAGGGTGAAAAAGTAGCAAGTGTGTCTAGCATCTACGGTGTGAGGAAGTGGTCTTGTTTCACAAGGTGGTGCATTTGCAATGATATTTAAAACTGTTGGCACTATACATAAGTGGGTGACTTTGTGCTTAGCAATGGCATCAAATATGTCTTTTGCATTTACACTTCTGCAGCAAATACTAGTGCTTATGTAGTTATGCCCCATGGAAATCCCCAACCGTTACAATGAAACATGGGTGTTGTCAATAAGTAAACATGCTTAGACTTTATTTCCCATGCTAAAATAATACCAATTGTATTGAGATAGGAACCTCTATGACTGTACACAACACCTTTAGGACTGGACGTGGTTCCTAATGTGTAGTTTACTGAGATAACTTCCCATTCATCTTCAGGCCAGCGAGTCTCAAAATTTGGATCTCCACTTATCAAAATCTTTTCATAATCAAGAAGATATTTATGATCTTCATTCAAAGAATATTCTCTAGATTTGTCCAGTTCATGGATCACAATAATTAATGGTAATTCCTATGTCACCTGAGAAAGGTTCCTGACTGCTGCCATTGTAACTTCCAAGAATTGGTAATCCACAATCACCACCTTGGCTTCTGAATGCTTCAAAATGAGAGACATTGTGTGTGCATCGTGTCTAGTATTTAGAGTGTTGAGCATTGCCCCTGCCATTAGTAATCCAAAGTGCATTTCATATGTTGCTGGTACATTTGGGGCCACTACAACAACCTGTCATATGTATGGATTGTTCAAACTTTAAATTCTCTAACAATTGATACAATTTTAGTTAAATGAAATTTTGATTATTTTAAGGTATATAGGAAAAAGCCTTCACTAAGAAACATATTGTAAATAGAAAGGTTATAGGATCGATTTCTGAAAATTTATATTTTCCAAACTTTAGGAATAATCAAACTTGACTCCTATGATCACTATGATAGTTTCTCCTATGATTACTATTCACTCAACAATACTTTTTTTGTTTTCCTTTTTAGAGATGCTAAATTATACAATGTATTCTAACAATTTTTACTTGGGGAGAAAGGTCTACCACCAGTTTCCTTTGACATTTGCAACATTGGTAGATAAAAGAAAGGTCTTGGGATAACTAGTATTCATGCAAAAAGGATTGCATTGGCTGTGAAGAGGATTGTTATGGCCCTCACATGATTATGGATTTAAGGGTAATTTGGGATTTTTGATGTTGCTGTAGGGTTAGTTTTCCTTAAAATGAATGGTTTAACACATCGAAAAAAGAATTTGGAAAACTGAAGAACTCAATTAGGAATTTCAGGGAATAATAGGACCATTCTTGTCCATTTTTTTGTTAATATTCAAACTAGTTAATATTCAGACTGGAATAAGACTCACTGATGGAGTTGTGGTTCAGCAGTGGAGGTGGAAACTTGCAAGGACACCCACTGAGGTACAATTCCTCGTAAGCATATGAATAAGTGATTGGGGCTAGGTGCTCATTCTAGAATATTTTGATGGTTCACCCATCGAGTTATGTGAAGAGGTCATTTGTAATACTAATTATATTCTTTGAGATTAAAGGAAGCACATTAAAAATTAAGCAGAAATTATGAACTTATTCACTAAGTTTTCTAGCATGATTTGGAACTATTTTGATTGTTTGTAGCACATTGACAGATTCTTTGAAGACTTCCTTGATCAGTGAAACAACATTCTTGAGGACAACCTGTGTGTTAATTAAGGGAAGTTGTTAGTTCTTCTCAAAGGCAGGCAGAGTTGAAGGATTTTGTTTGGTGCACCTTTTAAAGTGAAATCAGTCAAAAATATGGTAATGTGAATAAACCATAGTACTGTGGCATGCCTTAGTTTATTGAACAACAATACAACAGTAGATGGAAGAGATGATGCATTAAAATTGCAGTGAAGATATCGTTTTGGGCAGTCTGGACATAGAATTGAAGGTATTTGTTTTCGACTTTGGATTTACATGAGAAAGATGATGAGGTAATCCTCATGGGGAGACTCATTTATAATGGGATCTACACAAAATAACTGAATTTAAATTTGAACAGAAGAAGGTCAATGGCAGGCTTGAGTATTAGTAAAATACTACTCAAGGACAGACTTGAATGACTAAATCTTACTTGCAATAAAACCATGTTCTGAAGCCTAATACTATTAAACTTCTTGAGTCTTATTTTGGTCTAGGTGTTCCATGTACCCTTGCTGGTCAGTGGTGATCAATGTATATGAATTTGAGTTCGTGTTTTAGGTACAAATAGATTCTACATTGTACTTTTTTGTTGTAACACTAATGATTTGAGCTACATTATCTTCATCCAACTTATTTTAAGATTGATGGTTTGATATTTATCTCTTACATTGTATCTTTCTTGAATGTGACAGCAAATGATGTTGGAATTTGAGAAAGCTGGGCCTAGGAGCTATCTCTTCACATAGATAGTTTCCTAACATTAAATGATAAATAACTAATTTGACAACACTTTCGCTAAGTAAGAATGGGCTCATTCAAGTACATGAAACCATGTTGGTGTTTAGCACGAATATCTTGAAAAAATTTATGGTTTGTTTATTGCTTTTGTTTGAAGCATTTTGTCGAATTTTGAAGTTTGTGTGTATTTTGGTTAAATATTATGTTAAGTCCTTTGAATGTTTCTAGTTCTCATTTGAGGATTGATTTAAACCTTTGTTGTATCTTGAATCAAGGTTCGTTTTAGGGTTTGAGAAAAGATTTATTTATTAACTTTTAGTTGCATAAATTAATTGTCTTCAGTTTTTTTATTCTTTTACGCTGATTGTATATTTTCTTTGTAAATACTTATCGTTATTCAAAAAAATAAATGATGTCTACATATCTAAGTGAAGAGAAAAATGGTATATGCACTAGGTTCCTATGCATTGATCGTAGGATACCTATTGGCACAAGACCAACATTCATCTAATGCAATAATTAATTGGCATAATTACAATGTGTAATTTTGTTATCCTCCATGACCATAATTGGCTAGTGGAGGCCAAGATCGAGCATAATGTATGATTCTATCAATTTATGATTTTGTCAAGATTCAGGTCCCCACATGTCCGCTGGATCATTAAGGGATGAGATAACAAGTGGAGTCCCCACTTGCCCTAAATCTAGTAAGTGCATTTGTGTTTCAATGACACCTTCTAGTTGTTACTTGTGAATCTACATGTTCTGTTGTTGATGATGTGATTCATGTTATTTGACTAATGTTGTTGTTCCTCTATTTTGACAATATTCTATAAATTAGTGAAATATTCACCATTTTTTACAATTTTTTATAATAAAGTTAAATATTCGCCAAGATTTTACAATATCTTATAACTTAGTGAAAGATTCGCCAAGATTTTACAACATTATACAATAAAATGAAATATTTTCCATGATTTTACAACATTATATAATAAAATGAAAGATTCACAAATTTTTTTATATATAATATTATATTATTGATAAAATATCCTTTAATTTTTCCTATATATCGAAGAGATTCGCCTATTTTTTATACATATAAATCTAGGGGGGGTTCTTAAAATCATCCCTGGAGCTTGGTAGATAGTAAAGTGACACATTTTTCATGCATTCCTTCAAGTATGGAGACTCTTGATTTGCATATTTGCGATTATGCTTTCGGCATCCTTTCTCCAAGAGATAGTATCATCTAAACCAACGCAACTTTTACAGCCATAATCGTTTCTTTGCTCAGATCCAAATCCAAATGCGCTTTGGTATATCTTGGGAATCCTGGACTTTACACCAAGTTTCTTCATCTTGGAAAGATTACATTGAATTCACTATGAACTAGGTATTTCAAATTACATTGAGTTCACCATGAATTTGGTAAACCTTACATTAACTACAGCATTGGTCATGTCTCAAGGTAACATGATTTTTATTATAAAAACACAATTCCCATGAATCCTGTCTTTTATGTAAAATACCCTCCTACTTATCTTGTGTTGAATAAATGAGAAAATAAGGGGAAAATGCGTGGAAGCATGAAGGGATGTTTTTGGGAGAGTCATAAGGAAAAGAAAAAGGTGGAACCAATGAGAAAAAATAAATAGAATTTATGCCTTTTCTCTCCCCTAGCTCTCTAGACTGCCAGCCGCACTGCATTGAAAATCTCACTCCTGGGCCTGGGAAGTTTCAACCGTGTGGTAGTTAACCAAGGGTGTGTGGAACTCAATGTGTGCATGTTCAGGATAAGTGGTGCTCAACATTCAATAAACACTTGGAAACAACACATAAAAACTCGGTTCAATAAACACTCGGCAACAACACATTAATGTTGTTGTGGTGGGATTATGAAAAGTTGGATTGTGTGGTGGGATTATGAACCGTTGGATGGGTCATCTCCGTTGTTTCACACCTAAGAGCTCATAATCCTCTTGGTGCATATTTAAATCTGATTCTTAGCGTGGCCCAACTACTGGCCGCTCAGTTTGGACTCTCAACTTACCATGCAATTTTTTTAGAATAATAAAGAAAATTCAACACGGTTGCTACATTTTGTAGAAAACTTGAAACAGGGCCTTGATGACACTAATGAGTTAAGATAGGGATGATCATATAGGAGGATAACCTAGTACCACTCCCAATTACGTTGAGAAGAATGAGGTTTTTCGATAACAATAATAATTCAGCTGATGCTATGGCCATGAAAATGGTTAATTATGCTCAGGCACATTCACACCCTCCAAGTGCTAAACTCCTTTATCTCTTAGACGCATTAAACATGGTTACATATGATTTTCCTTTTGACTTGAGCTATTTTATCTAATGTACTATATTAAAACGTCCAACCTAGTAAAGAAACCTAGATTTCCCACTGTTTTTGCGTAGGGAATTGGGAGTTTTAATACTTTAGATCTGAACTATGGTTCACTTCACACCCTCTCTATACTTGGGAAAGCAACGAAAACTTTATCTACAAAAATGAAGGAGATCTACTTGAAGAAGATAGCGTCGAGAAGAACTATAGTTGCGGTCCACATTGTGTCCCAGATAGGTCACTCGGAACACAACAAAAATACTTAGATAGGAGCTACTATTGTTGGCAGCTGAGAGAAATAATACTCAGTAGCGCCTACTACGTTAACAAACCCAACACTCTAGATATCCTCAGAAAATGTACACAAGGGGACCCTTCCAACTTTAGAAGTGAGAGATTGAGGTAGATGGTCTTCTTCCTATCACCAATTCTTTCTTTCAAGCCACGAAATTGTTTCGTATGTATTCGGCCAGATATTTCCCATTCTTGCAACTTTGTAGAAAGGAAATCCGCTGCTATGGAGAAAGTAAACCTGAAGGTATATACAACGAAGATAGTCATATGGGTCTAACGTATGCTTCTGAAATTACATCTATGCTTCTGAAATTACATCTGGAATTATAGAGGCACCCTATTAGGACATATCTGCCTATACACATGTATTGAAATACTTTTTCTGAGTTTCCTCAATGCTTTTATTTTAGCCTTCAGATTGTACAAGTGCATGGTTAATTTTATTTTGTTTTGCAGTGTTAACCGTATCTTGCGGTGACGCTTTACAATGGAGGGATTCTTCAAAATATTGATTTTGATAATGGAACCAATAACTGGACCAGTTACAGAAGTGCAAGTGTAACCCTGTGAATAGAGAGTTAGGATAATGGAAACAATTATCATGAGAGTCAGGATAATGAGATTGCTCGAGAGAGTGAGGATAATGAGATTACTCAGGAGGAAAACTCATGGCTAATTTCTTTAACATATCTACATCAAACACATGTATTGAAATACTTTTTCTAAGTTTTCTTAATGCTTTTATTTTAGTCTGCATATTGTACAAGTGCATGGTTAATTTATTTTGTTTTGCAGTGTGAACCCTATCCTGCAGCGACGCTTTACAATGGAGGGATTCTTCGAAATCTCGATTTTGATAATGGAACCAATAATTGGACCAGTTACAGAAGTGAGAGTGTAACCCTACAATAGAGAGTTAGGATAATGGCAACAAATATCATGAAAGTTAGGATAATGAGATTTCTCAAGAGAGTGAGGATAATGAGATTGCTCAGGATGCAAACTCGTGGCGAATTTATTTAACAGATCTACATCAAACCTACAAATTTGTTGAAAATACATAGATTTAATTAGTTACTATGTTCATGGAGAATGAATGCTAATAAACCCACATTCAGAGTGAATTGATGTAACTACGCAAAATTGAAGAGAAAACGACAAATCACCTCAACGAAAGCGTATCCATGGTGTTGTGCTAATCTATGCAAAATGATGGAATAGCCTTCGCATTAGGAAAACAAAATCCATGGGTACAATTTCATGCGTTTTTTAGCTGGTTAACGTAAAATCAACACATTCTAAACTTTGAAATCGAGCTGGTATTGAATCATAGACGCCTAGCCCTAAGACTTCCAAATGTTATGGATTTTTTTCTTTTTGTTTTTTTAATATAAAATCCCTAGATTAGAAAGCAACTCGAACCTAACCCAATAATTTCAAATTTTCCTTTTTGTTTTTTTAATATAAAATCTCTAGATTAGAAAAAACTCGAACCTAACCCAATAATTTCCAAATTTCTTTTTTGTTTTTTTTAAT
Source organism: Pseudotsuga menziesii (assembly GCA_001517045.1). Classification (NCBI taxonomy): domain Eukaryota; kingdom Viridiplantae; phylum Streptophyta; class Pinopsida; order Pinales; family Pinaceae; genus Pseudotsuga; species Pseudotsuga menziesii. The sequence goes on from LPNX010446808.1 coordinate 31,579, forward strand.
ATAAAATCCCTAGATTAGAAAGCAACTCGAACCTCACCCAATAATTTCCAAATTGTAGGGACAACTAAGATTTGACAGAAGTTATTTTGTGCTTGTTTTAATACTTTGGCCGTCAAAATATAAGAAAAGCAACAGTTGAAAGATTAAACATTCGAAATGTCGGGTTGATGCTGGTCAGGCCTGTCGTATCTAATCGAGCCTGCCATATTTATAAAAACTTTATTTTAAGATGATTACAACTTTGTTTTTTAAATGTCTTTATAAGGTTTATATTTTTACTGAAAAAACTAACCATCTATGAAATATAAAAAAATATGAATAAAATTCCATGCTCAATTTGGATTGAAGAATAAAATAACAAAAATAGATAAATAGATAAAATCATTTTATATAATTATGGATAAAGGATATTTAGATTGAATGTGACGACTTAAAAGCTATTAACCAGTACCTCTGTCGAGTTTGAGTAGAAATATAATCAACATCAAACACACACATGGAAATTGTAGTAGCCTTAGACAAGCAAACCTTTTTCTCTGTTTTTTTTGTATATGAAGTCATTCTTTAATCGTTGGCGCAGCTGCTCGACAACTCCCTCTCCACACTGTAGTTTGGGACACTTGACAATGTCAAGAATCTCCAATAACATCAAATCTTCCACACCTTGCAGCTCTGGTAACTCGTAGCATTTATTTACATCTAATTCTCTCATTTGTGTAAGCTGCCATAATCCTCGAATTCTCTTGAGCTTCTTTAACTCTCTCGTCAGGGCATCCAGTGATATCTATCCCTATAAGCTTTGGGAGTTGCCCCAAGATTGGGATTTTCTGGAGCTTCTCGCATCCCCCAACATTCAACCTGCAAGCAATCGTATCTCATGGCACCCACTAACATCTAGTTCTATAAGCTTTGTGAGATTTCCCAACCCAAGAATGCTGCAGAGCTTCTCGCATCCCCAAACATTCAACCTGCAAGATCTTGTATCTCATGGCACCCATTGGTATCTAGTTCTATAAGCTTTGTGAGCTTTCCCAACCCAGGAATGTTGCGAAGATTCCAACATTCAACCTCTTCAAATAAGTCAAATGGTCCACACCTGATAGGTCTCGTATCTCAGGGCATCTACAAACATCTAGCTATGTAAGCTGCCCCAATCCTGGGATGCTCTAGAGCTTCTCACATTCAACAAAATTTAACCACTTCAACAAAGTCAAATGTTCCACACCTGGAAGCTCATAGCTTTTATAATCATGTAGTTCTGTCAAATTTGTGAGCTTCCATAATCTTGGAATGATCTGGAGCATCTCGCATTGCCCAACATTCAACCTCTTCATGGAAGTAAAATTTTCAACACATGGTAGCTCTCGTATCTCACGTCATCCATGAACATCTAGCTGTGTAATCTATGGGAGTTTACCTAACCCTGGGATGCTCCAGAGCTTCTCGCATCCCACAACATTCAATCGTATCACCCAACATTCAAGATCTCCAAAGAAGTCAAATGTTCCACACTTGGTAGCTCTCGTATCTCACAGAATCCATGAAGATCTAATTGTGAAAGATTTGTGACCTCCTCCAATCCTGGGATGCTCAGGAGCTTCTTGCACTCCCAAACATACAACACCTCCAAAGAATTCAAATGTTGCACACTTTGCAACTCTCATATCTCAAGGCAGCTAGGGCAACCATAAATAATTACTTATGTAAGCTTTGTGAGTTTCCCCAACCCTTTGATGCTATGGAGCTCCTTGCACCCTCGAACATCTAGTTTTGTAAGCTGTGTGAACTTCCCCAACTCTGGGATGCTCTGGAGCTTCTCACATTCCATAACTTGTGAAGTCAAGTTTATGCTATGGAGCTTCTCATAGTGCTCGACTTCTAATGCCTGCAAATATGTCAATGTTTGAAGTCCAGAGAGCAGTCCTATTTGCCTCAATTCGCAACAGTCTCTCAAGGTCAGTTTTTGAAGGTTAGGGAAAACACACTCATCAAAAGATATCTCCATTAATTCTATGCGTGACAGCTCTAACGTCTTGAGATCCAACATGCATCTGCCATTTGACAAGCTCAATTGATTCAACCGTCTTTCCCCTTCTAATAAAAGTGTTTTGTGTCTCTGTCCACCAGCTTTCTAAAAGGATGTCCCCTTAGAGGGCAATTTCGTACTTGCAAATATTCTAGATTGTTCATCTTGAGAAGTTCTCTTGGAAAAAATCGTCCAAGAAACTTTTGATCATCCAGTCAGGAAGGGAAGGACATTAACATCCATACCAACAAAGCCATTTCAGATGCGGTGCTTCCACTCTCCTCAATATTTCTTCTAAGTAACCTTTTTTGGCTGCAACAAGATAAAAAGGATCACTCGCATGATCTCTTATCGCCGACTGTGGTTTTTACGCATATTTTGGAGCTGTGGTTTTTCTGACACCATCAATACACAAGATCCCCGATAACCTTGGTCTCCATGTGCTTTGACTCGCGCTCCTCATAGGCCATCGACATACGACAAAAGTCACAGGAGAACGTCCCCTTAAATAAGACCTTCGGTGTAATAAAGAAAACACATTAATTAGTTGATTTCAATGTGTCTCTCATGCTTAGGGAAAAACGTAGGAAAACAATATGGTTTTTGGGATACAATCAACTCAAAACCTTGTAACCACAAACATAAGCATATTTATAATTATGAAAATGGTATTATAATATTTTAAAAATTTTGAAGATTTTTAATTTTGCAATTAAATGTTTTCGTTAAGTTTCTACTATTAAGAGAATCTAGAATCTATAGAACTTAGCATAATTCGGTTATATTGGCTTTTTGTGTACGAAAATTTTGAACAAATATCTCGATATATGTGTAATACAAATATAGATTAATTTTTAAAATTAATTTAAAAAAAAAAAAATTAATTATTAAAACACTATCAAATAAATATTTTTCAATTTCATACTTAGTAATTCAATTTAATAGGAATAAAAATATGCCAAAGAAAATAAATATGTAATTATTATAGCAACACTAGATTTATAAATCTAGTTACCGAAACCATGTGCCCAAAACCACTTACATCCTTTCTCATTAGGGAGTCAAAATTAACCCTAACACAATTTAATCATTAGTTAATTAATTCCAATGTAAATAGTGGTAAATATTATTTACTTTATTCTTAAGATAATTAATAACTATTAATAACTAAGAGTTTTTTTTCTAATACTACGGGCATTATCTTTTTGTTTTTTTAAAGAGTAATTTTGGTTATAAAAAATATGTTTAAAAGAAAATTTAAGTTTAAAATTTAATGCTTGATATTCAATATTTTATTAAAAATATTGTATATGTTTAACTATGTATAAATCTTATAGATATGGTCATCGAATTCCTCGTTACCTTCCAAGAGAGAGTTATAAAAGAACCGCGGCCAAGCTTAATCATGTCACAAAGTCTAGAACTATAGGCTAAGCTACACCTTGAAGGTTCTGACTAGCGAGGAACTGCTTTTGGTTATTGTGGTTTTAGGCTTGGTCTATCTATTCTTGGGGTTTGAGACTTGAAGGTGAGGATATTGAGTGTGGATTGCAGCATAAGGGCACCTCAGCATGCTTCAAATACTGTGCACCTCAACAGCAACACATCTTTGAAGACCCTATGCATAGATTTCAGCACCCCCACAATTGGATGAGGACTTCGGGAGGAGTTCGTGGCTAGGAGGTGGACTGGACAACCCTTTTCCAAAAAGAGGCTCCAGCTCACATCCGCAAATCAATTGCTTCCGTGGAGGATGAAATCTATGGTGAATTCAGGTTGAGACTGGGGCATGACATTACCATGTCCAATTGCTGGAGGCTGAAGTTTATCTTAGCCAAGTCCATGGGTGAAAGGGAAATTTTTGGATATTGCGTCAAAATCACGGTCAACATATTTAAGGAGGATGCTGAAAAAGGGATAACTTACATGAAAATGATCATACAATTCTTTGAGCCCGGCTTCAGCAGGAAAAACAAGGAATACAATGATGCCAGCACCAACAAAGCCCTTGAGGATGAGGCTAAATCCTCCAAGTGGTTCAAATTGTTCTGTCACTGCTCTGTCTATATGTTCCTTGTAGGCCTCTTTTTCTATTATGTTAACTTCTTAAGATGCATCATGCTGTCAACCTTCAATGGGTTGGCAGTAGTCGGTATGTTTAGATGCTTGGTATGGACCATTTTGCATACCTTTTTTTGGTGGTTCCATATGCATGGATTGACTCCCCATTTCTACAGTAAGCCTGAATATATAAATATCTATTTTATATGAAATAGAAGGATCGTCTATCTTACTTACAAAAAAAAGGAAGCCTATAATTTCAACTCACCTTTGCACATCAAAAGTGTTGGTTGTGCTCGA
>LPNX010446813.1:0-10389 GCA_001517045.1 Pseudotsuga menziesii
ACCCGCACAAACATATATGTTAAGATGTGCTGAAAATTTGAAAACCCACTTTCACGGAAACTAATTTTATAATCATTTGCACACACTTCCTCTGCATAAACTCTATATATTATGAAAGCTGATTCAATTACCTATCTTTTCTCTTTTTACTTCATCTTCAAATAAGTTAGGGAAGTACCCCTAATTGTCACCTAAAATCAGAGTTTTCCGTTTATTTCAGTATTATGTGGCATCTAAAGTGTCCTTAAAGGAGTCCATGATTGTGCATTAGCCCTCCAGCCTTGAGGCTACCTGTTGATTTATCCCTCTTTTGTTATTCCACGTGAAGGTTTCATTGATTGTTTATATGTATACTAGATTCAAGGTTGAGAGGAGGTCTTTGAATTGAGTGAAAGAGAGATATAATTGTTTGATTCCCCCTTTCTTATCCTACAAAGATGCAATTGTTTTAAAGTATCCTCCTATGATCCATAGTGGATCATCTATGATCCACTACAATTCTATGAATGATGGGAGCACATTTTCTTTTTCCTCTATAATTGTTGGACCAAAAACATTAGTTATGTATCTCATTTCAGTTGTACATATAACATGTAATTTAGTTAAAATTGAATTGTGGGTAGTGAGAAATCCCCACATATTAAAGAGCCTCGGTTCCATAGAATGATAATTACTCCTATTGTCCCTTTGGAATATGTTGCAACATTTAGTGATTCCTTCCAACTTTTCATACCTATTTGTTAGAGTTGGGTTGTTGAACATTTTGTTTCCTGAAGCATCTATTAGCTAAGTGTCCCTAAGATATTTTTTTTGGGGATTACTGCTTGCTTTTCCCATTGATACCTCTAATGTTCCATGAGACTAAAATCATTAAGAGGTGGGTGGGGGGTGTGACTATGAACCTATTGGCCATTGGTGCATATTGATCATAATCAATTAATTTGTCCTAGAGTTCTTTTAAGAGTGGGAGGTTGAATCTCCTATGTTTTTTCTTATCTTCCTTGAACGATTTTGAGTATTCTTTAGATTAGTTGGTTCTGACTCCAAGTGAGGGATACGCTTGATCTTTTTTGGAATCATGTTTCTGGGTTTTTCCAAGTGAGGGATATGCTTGATATTTTTTGGAATCATGTTTCTGGGTTTTTGTTCTTGATATATGTAGGAAATATTTTAAGTAGTTCATCTAACCTTGTGGTATGGCATCAACTTCTTGATAGTCATACTACATCCATGGTTCCTTGTATATCTAGATATTTTGGGCCTGCATACTTCACTTCTTTTGGGTTTAGGGTGTCCATATCTTCCATCATTTCTTTAGGTCGAGGTATGTTAGAGACATGGTTGGTTTTTTTTTTTTTGAATATATTGTCATTTCCTTGTTTTCCTAAGACATTGAGGTCTCTTGGTTCCCGAGGGAGGTTGGTTCTCTTGTTTCTTCATTGTTGTTGTCCCAGATTTTAGATCAATTTAGAGAATCCAATTTGTTTTTTTTCTTCTTTGTGAATTGTTTCTTCTCCTTTCTTTGTGTTATTCTTCCCACCTTATTTTCTTCTAGTGTTGATCTGTATAAATCCTTCACTATCTCATTTTCAATTTACTTGATATGTTGTATTTAGCTTGTTGAGAGGGTAGTCTATAAACAAATGTCCATGTTCATGGCAGATGCGACATATAAATGGTATTTTTTTCGTATTCTAGTGATTGAATCCGGTATTCATCTTGGTAATTTAGAAAAATGGAGCATGAGAGGGCACCGGGGATGTTAATATAAATGAAAATTTTGTTGTACGCCATATATTTCCCTTTATTTGTTACCTTTGATGTTTTAACAAATGTTCCCAGGGTGTTTCCTATCCTTGCCAAGTTTTATTCTCCATAGTATTCTTGGGGTAGAGAATACATTTGAATATAGGATAGAGCCATTTAAAGATATTCCTTCTCTAAGATGAAATTGTTTTACCAAAATATGAGATAAAGGCCTCTTGAGTTATAAAAGTATGACCCATTTTCACATACTCCGTCCTTTTCTTCCAGGATGGTGGATATTGTCGTAAAGAAACATTTATAACCTATTTTGATATCTATTTGGCCTTTTGGTTTCCAATTAACTTAGATCCATCTTTGGAGGTTATTTTTAAATGACCATACTCCAATGATTTTTCCTATTACAACATGATGATGCATAATTTGAATATAATCAATGACTTTGAGGGAGGTTATTTCATACCTGGGACTTTTTTCTGCTACTAGTATGCAAGCTTCCTTTCTTTCCCATGTGTTTCTTGGGGTATTTCTTTCTTTGGGTGCCCTAGATTTGTTACTCGTTCAAGAGGTTTTCCTTCCCCTCTCGACCCTAGTGAAAATTGCAAGTTCATAGGAGTAGTAGGAGATTTTTTGTCTTGGATCCACGCTTTAGGTTTCAATCTATGTAATTATTTTGCAATAACATGCAAAACACCATGATGCTATCTGATCTGGGAAATATCTATGTATCATATTTTTTTGTTGTTGTTGCTAATACATTTCTTTGTAGAACAAACATAAATACATGATTCATTATTGACGTAAAAATTGATGCCCCTTGTAGCATTATGCTTTATTGAGGAGAATATTACTATATATAAGGATAGCATTGATGCATGCATGCGATTTAAGTCCATTAATTTTGGATACCGAGTTATGGTACATTTGATGAAAGAGAAGTATCACAAAATCAGTCACATCAACATGGTATTGAAAAGTAATAGAAACAAGGAAAAGTTATTAGATACGATGAAGTATAAGTGAGAGTTGGAGGAAGAGATGTTAGAGATGAATATAAAAGGGATAGGATAAGTTAGAGAAGAGAAGATATTTAGGATGAGGATAACAATAGTTGGCGATGAAGTATAAGTGAGAGTTGGAGGAAGAGATGTTGGAGATGAATATAAAAGGGATAAGATAAGTTATAGAAGAGAAGATATTTAGGATGAGGATAGCAATAGTTGGTACAATTAATACTTGGTGAAGTGGAATATAGTTAAAACAAAGCAACACATAGATTTAGAAGTAAATTATTGAGAAAATTTTATAAGGGGAAGAGTGGTGCATAAGATTTAGAGTTTGTATGAGAACATACTAAGTTTTTCTCCCAAGGGGAATTTAATAGGAGAGCATATGAATAATTCATATGTTTGGTTATAAGAAGTGCAAATGAAAGAGAATCTATCACAACAAAATAACAAAGTTTATATAGAATACAAAGAGATATATCACAAGAGAAAAAATGCACATATTATGTGCATAAGAATACTAAAGCAGCAAACAACATTAGGGGAATCATAGTCTTGGTAGAAGCACATCAAAAAAGTATGTGAAACAAGTTGAGAAGACACACATAAGAAATGGAAACAAACTTAAAGACAAGTTAACTAAAGTCAAAGTGGAGGTAAGAAATGACCATATCGCTATGTGATTGTAAATTAGGAACCATTGCTATCTGTGTGAGAAACTAGATTAGAGGTCCATACACAAACTAGATGGAGAGAATTGAGACACCACCCCCTAACTATGTCATCTTTCTAATATACACAGTGGAAAAATAATTTCTTCTAATGCATTGACTTAAATAAGTATTAATAACTATCAAATTAATGAAAAAGAATTCCTTCACTCCATTAGGTAGGGGTGCCTATTTATGCCAACAATTTCGTTATGGAAATAGAAACCCAAGTATATTTTAGAGTGAAGAGATAAATTAGAGGCCATATAAGGGAATTCCTTTCTTTTAGTCAATCATGCAAATTTCATTAATAAGACTTTCATTGTATTCTAAAAGGATGGAATATCCTACAGAATACCTATTGCAGTGAAAAATCCCCTATGGTTTTGGGTCAAAACCATAACAGATAAATTACCTTAAGTACAACTTTCAATTCCGAAAAATGTAGTCAATCTAGAATTCACAACCAATAAATGGATAAGAAAAAAAGATAAATGACCAACCTAGAATCCAACATTTGATGAAGATACCTTTACTTGGAATGCAAACTATGAGATATATGGCTATAAATGTGTAAAGAAATTGATTAAGAGTAAAAAAAGTAATGCATTAAATAATTTAATTTTGCAGATATCAAACATGAAACTAATACATTAAGTTGGACGAAAAAGAGAGATATTTATTGAATTAACAACAAATACAAGGATATATGTCACTTGTGATTGCTGTGGCACTGTTATGAAATTGGTATATGAATTTCTCCACTCGGGACATAAAAACAAACTCAATATCTTGATGCTTTTATAAAAGGATAGGTCCAATAAATATATTTTATCTCTTTCTAACAAGATATAAGAGGCAAAGGGTGCTGGAATTAGATATTGCAGACTTGGAAAATAGGGGCTTTTGGTTTTTAGCATAAAAATACCACCATAATGATGCTATTATTGATTTCCTCCCTTCTTTTTTCTTCCCCCTCTTCAATTTTATTCTCTAGAAAAGCAATTAGAGTACCTAGTTACTGCTAGTAGGAGGTCGAAACCAAAATAACCCATTCAACTCATGCATTTTTAATTTTAATTTTTTTGTGTGTGCCCAAACAGCTAAATACGTGGGCTAGACACATGTTACGTGGGCTAGACACATGTAGGGCATGCATATGCATTCTAGACATAGCGAGGAGTGTCTCTATTGCAAAAAGGGTTTTTAAATATATCTTAGGAGGTCAAGTAAATGTGGTTCACAATAGGAACAAGGAAGTTGCAAGTGGATAAAATAACATTACTCATGCCAAAAGATGCATATATGCAAAGGTGTGGAAAAATATTCTATAAAAATACCTTGGAGTGTCTAGATACCTATGGTTCTCTTAATGTTCTCATATCCAATGGAAGATGGAAGAAAATGATATGGTATCGATAAAACCCCAGCCCACTCTTAGATTAGTGAGATGGATTTGATTGTGACAAATTCTCAAATTCATTGGGACGATTTTTGCTATTCCTTTCTTAGGATAAGAAGACACATATCTATGAACAATCATTGTAATTTCATTCACAAATATTATATCATAATTTAAAATGATAATATATCCTACAATAATACATTAGGAGTTAATATATAAATTTGGTTATCTTAAATATCTCATATTTATCTCGAGAAAATAATTTGCTATTGATTGTAGAAGCTTTATTAACAAGGCAACCTTCACCAAGAAACCTTGGACTTTACCTAATCTAAAACTTTCACCTCACTTTAATGTGGTCACTAATTTATCACATATAACTTTCAATCATAGGAAAGGATGAGGTAATTAGAAATATACCTACAAAAATCTCAAATATGTCCACCACTACTCTAGGTAAATTCACATAGATAAAAACTGAATGCATGTCAACACTAGACCAATATAATGAGGCTTAGGACATGTTATAATAAAATTTGAAAATTGCAATCTTTAACAATGGGGATATAACATTAAATTTCAAATTTAAAGTTTCATTAAGGCATGCTAAATTACTCAAATTTTATCCTTTCTATACTAATAAATCAATAGGTCAAAGCAACCATTAAACTTGCTCAAAACACATGAAAACTAGATCTAAAATTTAGATTTGAAAAAAGAGAATTGGGGATAGAGATGGTAAAACTCCTTATCATCATAATAAAAATATAAATTACAATTCACCAACATGTCCCAAGTTGGTACAACAAGTCGTCTTCCACTTTATCCCAAGTAATGATTTTTCCAAAGCTTCCCAAACCCTAGCTAGAAAACCTATAATTACTGCATACTTTGATTAGTGACATCAAGGCCTAGCAAGGAACCCACCAATATATAATAGCCTCTACAATATATCAGTGACAAGTTAACATCCCACCAACTATCCAACCCTTAGATCCACACTTTCATCTTAGGATATTTACCTTCACTTACATCACACTATCTAAGGAACCCTAACACATGCCTTTCATAAGCACTATCATTGCCAGATGTGTAATTAAGTGTTATTCTCAGATCCTCAAATAGAAAACAACTCACCAACTATAACCTCTCTAATAAATAATAAAATTCACAACAAAGACACTCCTCCCTTTATATATTATTAGGTTAGGGATTCTGACAATAATACACGGGTTAGTTCGCAAATTAATTCTAGGCTAAGTAAACAATAAAGCATATATAGAGTGTTGCAATATTCATGAATATCACATGGAACAACAGGGTTCATACAACCCCCAAGTTGGTGCACCCTCAAATTCTAGTGCAACTCAATTTTTCTTCCTCAACCTATGTCTAGGATGGATTCGATTCTCCTTAAGATTTGTTAGGCTAACCTCTAAGTGGATTGCACCTTCCTCTAAGGTGGTCACTCCATGTGTCATAAGAACCCTTGTAGAAGATGTCAAATAATCATGTATGCCAACTACAACACGAGAAGTGTGCCTCCATAACATGAATCCCAAGCTAAGAATACACCTACTAAATCCTCCAAATGTAAGTAAACCAAAATATAAAGGGAGGAGGGCACCACAATATTTCCATATCACATGAAATGCTTCCCTAGCTAGCTGGAAACACTTTTAGAGCAATAAAAATATAACACTACCTCTTTGTGAGTAATTTTTTTCCTCAAAATCATCATTCTCTTTCCTCAATAGTACCTACAAATCATGTGATTCTTACTCTAATAGGTTCACATTTTCAATTTCGTATTGCACTACATAATGAGATTCTCTAAATTCCCTTTGAGAATCAAATCATATACATACAAAAAAAAGACAACAAAATTATATTTATCATACATAATGATAATATTCAAATTTTCATCAACCTTGTAAGATACCAAATTCAATGGTACTCATCATATCAATCATGGAGAACCAAGCTTATTGAGCCAACTTCAACGTATGAACAAGGGTATCTCATCCATGCACCTCGAAACCTACTCACTTATTTATGTACACTTATTCAATCACAACATTCAAGAATGTTGCATTTATATCCATTCAATCCTCATCATAATCAACTCCAATGATAAGATAACTCTAGAAACAAATCTATCCTTATACTTTTAAATACTCTTGTTACTCACATGTTTGATCTTAATGATTCCATAGTTTCCCCACATGTTTCATCTTGAACATAATTATGAGGATGGATTTATACTCCATCATGGAGGCTCACTATTCCTTTTTAATGCTCACCCATCTTCCCTTGATCATGCACTGACACCATATGATCAATGAATAACTTGTAAATGACACGAACCACACATATATAGCCAAAGTCCATGGACTTGCTAGCTACAATCATTGATAGTGCATTGCTAATCTACAAAACAACCATACAATGAGAAGCTATCGCACAAGAATTGAAATAAGGCTCTTGATCACAACTAGGAACAAACAAAACATTATTCAACTCAAGAAAATCCATTGAAGATATCCAAAAAAAGATGAGGCCTTCACATTCTCCTTCTCCAAACAATGGTAGGAAAACTCTTTTTTAATGATCATTGAAACATTTCACATGAATCTACTCCTACTTACTTTAGTTTGAATACTCATATTTCTCCTTCCCTCCCTTTATCACCCCCTTGAAAATGGAAAGGTCTTTTACTTCACCTTCCTTAGCAAATTAGATTCTAACCTTATCTGTTCTTGCACAAAGTCATCCCAAATATTTCCAAATGAAGGAATATTCTCCTGAACACAAATACCTAAGTTAAAGGGTTTCCAATATGTAAAAAACTCAATCAAAGTAATGGAAATCAACTCCCTGTCCTAAATCGTAACTCCTATGGAAGTGAACTAACATATCAAATCTATGATATTCATATGCGAGTCATGTGGATGGTGGATAGTTTTTTTCTCAAGATAACATTGTGAGAATATCCACTTTTGTACAATGTGACCAAAGCATCATATATATTCTAAGTTTCCTTCTTCTATGCGATGTGAGGAATAAAATAATCCTTTCTAGAATCAAGAATGAATCTTGCAAGAAAACTTAAAAAACTAGATATGCAATAAGAGAATTGAGGACACTAATGCTATAAGTACTTATTATCACAATATGAAGATAAAGGATAATACCTCATGCAACAAATATTTCTTCTTTATCCCAAGCTCCGACTTCTCCAAATCGTCCCAAATCCTAGTTAGGGAATCCATAATTATTGCAAACTCTAACTCGTAACAACAAAGCATAACAATGCAAGCGTCTCTACGAGTTCTGAAATAATCAAGCATTGCACCAAATGCCCACCCTTAGATCCATGGTTGCATTTCACAATCCTTACCTTTCACTTGCATCACACAAGCTAATGAACCCTAGGGCATGCCTCTTAAAATATTTTTCTTGCAAGAGTAACTAATTTTTCTTTTAACATCCTCCAATAGCTATCATCATGCCAACTATCATATTTCTAAGACACAATACAAGTCATAAAAATACACTATCGTCAATTTATATATGATTAGGTGAGGGAGGCGAACAATAATACATAGAAGTCCATAAATAAACCTTATGCTAAGTGAACAACAAAGCCTCAAACATAGCACTACACTAAGCATTAATGCCTTCAAAATATAGTTTTTAGAAGGCATTGACATGTGAACACTTATTCTTAGAATTCCCACCAACAAATTGATTAATATCTATTGAACTTAGGGATATTGATTGCATGTGTTATCTCATAGGTTCATAAAGTGAACCCCCAAGCACAAGTCATACCCCATAAACCCCATATTCCAACTCAATCTATATGACAAGATCTCGCTTAAAAGTACATATCAGGATGCCATGAAGCCAACATGTTGTTGATCTTGAATTAGTTAATGCCCAACTCAATCTATATGACAAGATCTCATTTAAAAGTAGATATCTAGATACCATGAAGCCAACATGTTGTTGATCTTGAATTAGTTAATGACTTAGTTGTTCATGTATCTCTAGCCTTTATAGTAAAGGTTGTTGGAATTTGTCTATCTATTTTTGGTGTAGGGAAGGACTCTCTAGGTGTTGCAACAATTCTCGATTTTATTATAACGTGTTAAAGTAATAAGCATTAATTTTATTATAATAAGGTAGTGTGATAAAACCATTAAAACAAAAGATAACAGTGCAACTCAATAAGCTCATGACAATAAGCTCATGATAAAGTGTAACGATTTTGTTTTTATGTTGCAATTTCATAAAATTAAATATATTAAATTTAGTTTTTATTATAATGTAACAATGTGATAATATGTAATAAATATTTTTGAAAAAAACTCAAATAAATATTGATTTTATTATAATGTAACAATATGATAATGTGTAACCCAGATGTCGATGCTAGAATGCCCCATCAATAGTGCACCACGCCTTGATCCGAGAGTCAATTGCGTGGCACCACGCATGTCGAGGCCATTAATCTCCCCAACTCTTCATTATAGGAGGGCAAGGACATCCATTCTTAGTATGTCGAGAGCTAATCCAATTACATCCGCATTTACTCTAGTTTTTTATGGGAGCAGATTTGGATCGTGGGAGATTTCATATGGTACAAAATAATTCTTTTAAGCGACAAGACATGGATGAGGGAGGGAGTATCCAATGGAATTCTGCAGTGCATGGTATTTTTGGCTCTGTGTTTTCTCTTCGACTTAGATCGACTCGCTCTCCTTACAGCTCAAATGCCTGATTCTTTATTGGTTCTGCAGTTTCACCACCACCTCCGACTGCATATTCCCGCTCTAGTTTCCACTATGTCAAGGAAAAGAGGCACCCTGAGGGGGGCAACAACGATAAAGGGAAAACTTAGCGTGTTTTGAGCATGGTGGTGGAGGAAGGGTATGAAGTTGGGATTTTAATGTCTGTTAAGGTCCTAATTGATGACTAGGAGGCTCGTTTGGTCTATGAGTGGTAGGAAGAGGGGGAGGTAAAATCAATCACTACTAGATTGAATAAAGAAAATGACGGGATTTCTAATAGAGGACATGTCTAGAGATTGACTTGCAACACGATCCTCTTTGTCAAAGCTAAGAGGATGGAGGCTGCCAACAATTCTCCCTTCCCCATTCTGACCACCATTGAACCTCTATTTAAACAAGTGCGTGACATAAGGCCCAAGCAACAAGTCTTCTTCTCCTCTAGTAAACAATCCTGCGACCAACTTTGTCTGTAACTCCTGGCCATGTCTCCCATGACAACTCGATCTCTCTTTGATTTGGATTGAAGTCCAGTGTTTTTTTTATAGTTTGTTTTTTAAACTTATGTTAAATACTTTGATAATTTGCAGAATTAGTAGTATAGATCCAGTTTTTTGTGAAACGATTTGTAATTTTTTTGACTTCTCACTTTAATAAAATTTACATTTCCAACTTAAGAAAAAACAATATAATAATGTTTTTGATATATA
>LPNX010446813.1:12254-37756 GCA_001517045.1 Pseudotsuga menziesii
AAATTAAAATATTTTATATCAACATATTAAAAAAATTTAAAATATTATTCATAAAACAAATAAATCTATATAAAAAACAGTAATTATCTAATTTAAAAAAATATAATCAAAACTCACATCTGAATCAAATAAAACACAATTTAATATGCACACAAAACCCATCAATGAAAACCGAGTTTTACTTGTGAACACTATATTAATAGCGGGACGTGAAACTCAATAATTTTGTTATTTTGGAGGTAAGGTCTTTTGACAATATAAAATAATTCGAAGCGATAATTTTAAAAAAGTATCCTCTCACTCAGTATCTTCACTAAGTGCAAAATCTGGATCTGGATATGGATGGGTGCTATCTGGTGCTATCTGGGCGCAGGTAGTGAGGGGTCACGGTCCTCACATTTTTTCCCGAGTCCTTCAGAAATAGCATGCTACTCCTACAAACAAACTCTCCACCAACACTTGGTAAACCCAGCATGGCATGCAGATGTGGTGATTTCCTTTCTCGCCCCCTTAGATGAACGCAGAGCCCCCTTCTTAAAGGGTGCAGAGGTTTCTCCTTCCCCTTACAGTCATCGAGAATTTTGGGTAACGTTTTTACTATCTGCAACAGGGAGTGATGGAGTTTTAATGCCTCCATAATCCATGCTTTTCTAACAGTTTACAAAATCACAACGCTCCCTTAATTTTTGTTTATCCAAAGTTAAGACCGGCAGAGGGAATAATAAAGCCTCCTTTAATGGTGGCTGAACATCAGGTATTTAAAATCTCCGGGCTTGTTGCTGATAGAGGGCGTGGAGTTTCCTCCTTCAAAGCGCAGATTACTCTCTCCAAGGCTAGCCACTGTTGGATTATTAAATTTTCCCCCTTCTAAGCTAGTCTATAGCTGGCATTATGGCGCTAAAATACTTCTTTTCAGGAATAGCTAACCATTAATGTAATAAACTGAAATTCCCATGTTTAAAGTACTCTCTGACTAGGGGTCAAATTTATTCAAGAGTTTTTTTTTTTTTCCTTTCAACGATCATTAGTTTAATAAGAGGGTGTTTTACTTTTAATACTAAGTTGGAAGGAAAATCACAACTCTTTCCGTGAATACTTACTCCTTTTTCCTCGTGAGCATTCCCCCCTCCCCACTAACATTAATTAGGTAAGGATGTTTAGTGAGAACTAGTTCAATATACATATCTTTAATATAATGGCCTGGATAGACCATAAGCGCTTTCCTTAATACATTCTCTAAGTTAGAGATGTACTCTAACTTTCAGGGAAGTATTATACTTTCACTAGTGCAGTGTGCTATGACCTTTGGCTTACTAAGCTGTCTCTTATATTCTTTGTTTAAGTCGTAGAGCCATAGATATTAACTTACTTGTGTAGGTGTTGATTATTCCCTTTCTCATATTTTATCGGTTATTTATCGAACCAATTGAAGTTCCTAAAGGACTTCTATAGGTTCCTCCCCTTAGGGAATCTATCTTTACGTTGCGTCAATGATTTATGTCTCTGATTTAATCACCTAATCTTTCTAGGTTTTTCTGGTGTGGCCTTGGCCTTGAGCTCCTCACTAGAGAACCATTACAATAATGATAAACAAAATACTAGGGCATATAAGAGGGACATTACACTCTGAGTCAATGTTTTCCCTTAAAGTTTTCCGCGAATACCTCAGACCACACAACCAAGCAAAACCGAAGGCATGAGTAAACATGCTTTCCAACTTAGATATTGTTGGAAAAACGTAATTACTCATAGATCTGTACTTGACTTCCAGCCGACTCTGTCAAAGTCTATACGAGTCAAGATCTTGTCTGTCAGTCTGACAAGAAGGAAAATTCCACAATTCGGCTCTGTAAACCAATCGAATTTATTTCAGAAGCTAAGTTGTTAGGTAGATAGTTATTACAGTCTTTAATGGCAAGTCAGTCGGCCCATGATGTAGCAATCTTCAGGTTGCCTATAAATAGAAGAAGCATTTTGTAAATCAGTTTACACAGAGACAACACAGACATTATATAGCAGAGGAACTCCGGGTGAGAAAGAGAAGTCGAAGCTCAAGCTTGTGCATGTGATTTAGTTGAAGAGCTGAAGCTCTGTGGACCGACAAGTTTGGACCGACCATTTTGTAACCGACAAGTTTGTAGTACTTTGTTATTTCAGCATAGTTAATATATGAAATAGTTTGTGGTTGAATGCATGATTATTTGGCCGCACATATTTCCAGATTTACTTCTGTAAATGTCTTTTACAATTACTGATAAGTAAAAGAACAAGAACCCATAAAAAACTCACCGCGTGAAAGTTCCAAGTTTTACGGCACATTGGTCGACTCAAGTCTTCCTACATATTTGGGAACATATGTTTTTTATAAGTTATTTGAATTTGTAAATGTGTATATTTTACTTCATCTTACTCACAGGTGAAAAGTATTTGTAATTTCTTAAGTCTTTAGAGTAAGAAACATATTCTGCAGATTTTGACCAAAGTGAGCCGACTAGAGCGGTCGAGCCGACTTGGTCAGAGAGCTGACTTGGTTGAAGCAGTCGACTTGGTCGAAGAACCAACTTGGTCGAAGTAAAAAGTGGTCGAGGTAAAAACTAGTCAGACAAGTAAGTCGGAGTAATTTTGGTCGAGTGTAGGACCGACTAAAATTTATAAACTTGTCTAGTCGGACATAGACAAGTTTCACTCGATTGGTGAAAAAGAAAAGTGGTCGGCGTGAAAAGTAAAATTTTAAATTTCAATATCGAATGAGCCCTGAACTCAAGTTTAGTCGGCTCGGTTTCGGCTATCTGGTATCAGAGCCAGGTTATATTAGAGCAAATTTTATATCAGTCCAAGATTTTAGGAAAGAAATCTTGTCTTAAAAAGTCGAAATTAATTTTCTAAGGAAAGTTAATTAAAAAAATTTAAAAATGGCTTCTACTTCTGGTTCATTGCAACCTCCAATTTTTACAGGAAATAATTATGAATATTGGTCTTTAACAATGAAGGCTTTATTTAGAGGTCAAGATGTCTAGGAGATAGTCCAGCATGGTTATGCAGAACCAGCAGACATGGCAGCATATAACAATCTCACACAGGCTGAGAAAGATGTCTTGAGAGAATAGAGGAAGAAAGATGGAAAAGATTTGTTTTTCATACATCAAGCTATGCATGAGAGCATAATCCCAAGAATAGCAGCATCGACTAATGCCAAAGAAGCATGGGATACATTGGAGACTGCCTATCAAGGTTTGGATAAGGTAAAGATATCCAAGCTGCAGATTCTGAGAAAAGATTTTGAATCTCTGTGCATGAAAGATTCAGAGAATGTAGACACATTCTACACCAGAGCTGTTGGGTTGATAAACCAACTGAAATCTCATGGAGAACTCGTATCAGACCAAAGGGTTGTTGAAAAAATTCTCAGAATTCTTCCCCCAATATTTGAAAATTTGGTTGTGATCTTAGAGGAACACACAGACATGTCGACATTCTCCATTGATGAGCTGCAAGCTTCCCTCATCAATCATGAACATAGAATCAGCAGATCATAGACATCATTGGAAGGTGCATTTGCAACACAGTCATCCATAAGCTGTGGTAGAGGCAGGGGGAGAAACAACTTCAGAGGCAGAGGAAGAAGTTCTTCAAGAGGAGGACGAGGCAGAAGTCCTACAAATGTCGGTGGTAGAGGAGATAACCAGAACCCAAGTCAGCCAAGTGGGCAGAGGTTTGATAAATCAAAAATTCAATGTCATTACTGTAAGAATTTTGGTCATTATGCATATGAATGCAGGAAGAAGCAATATGACCAAGGAATTCAAATCCCAAGTCAGTCGACCAACACCAACACTTCGATAGGTGCAATGTTAATGGCATCGACATATCCACTTGAATGCAATGCTGTTCAAGAAATTCCACATGACATATGGTACCTAGAATCAGGATGCATCAACTATATGACTGGTAATTTAAATCTATTTTCCAGTCTAGACACTTCAGTTAAAACTGATGTTACACTTGGAAACAATGTGCAAGTTACTGTCTTAGGAAAAGGCACTATTGATATTCTAACCAAACAGGGGGAGAGTAAGTATATCCCTGATATCTATCATGTTGAAGGTCTGAAACATAATCTGTTAAGCATTGGACAGTTGTTACAAAAAGGCTACAGAGTCTACATGGAAGATGAACACTGTGTGATCAAAGACAAGCGTCCAAGCGACCAACTAATAGCAAAAGTGCCAATGACAAGCAACCGCTTGTTTCCATTGAGGATAGTTCTTGACATAAAAGGGAAGACAAAGAGAGGAGCTGCATTCAAGGAAGAAAGTGAAGAAACAGTCGAGCTCCTCGACAAGACAGAAAATTGCAGTGCTAATTTGCAAGCTGCATTTCAGACAGAAGTTCGAGATGAATCCTGGTTGTGGAATTTTAGATTTGGACATCTGAATTTTGGTGGGCTGAAGCTACTGCACACAAAGAATATGGTGAAGGGATTACCATTGATCGATAGACCAGAGAGGGTTTGTGAAGGCTGCATTTTTGGCAAGCAGCATAGAGAGACATTTCCAGTCGGAAAGTCCTATAGAGCATACACACCACTTGAAATTGTGCACTCTGACATCTGTGGTCCAATGTAGACATCATCCATTGGTGGCTGCAAGTATTTTCTAACATTTATTGATGACTACTCAAGAAAGACATGGGTATATTTCTTGAAACATAAATTTGATGCATTTGGTTATTTTCAGCAGTTCAAGGCACTCGTGGAGAACCAGAGTGGTCATCGCATCAAGATCTTAAGGACCGACAAAGGAGGTGAATATGTTTCAAATGAATTTCTGAATTTTTGCAAGACCCATGGCATACAGAAACAATTCACTGCACGGTATACACCTCAGCAGAACGGTATAGCCGAAAGAAAGAATAGAACCATCATGGAGATCGAACGCAGCATGTTGGCAGCCAAGCATTTGCCAAATGAGTATTGGGGTGAAGCAGTCGCAACTGCTGTATACATTATGAACAGGTGTCCGACAAAGAGTGTGAAGAACAAAGTTCCCCAAGAAGCATGGACAGGTATGAATCATAGTGTCTCACATTTAAAAGTTTTTGGTTGTGTTGCATATGCTCATATTCTAGATGAGCTGAGAAAGAAGCTAGACAAGAAGGGATAGAAATGTATTTTTGTCGGCTATTCAGAAGACACAAAAGCATACAAGCTGTATGACCCCATCACAAGGAAAGTCATAATCATTCGGGATGTTCAATTCGTCGAGAATGAATCATGGGATGGAACCATCGACATAAATGTCAAGTTTGTGTTGAACATCAACAATGATGATATTGAAGAGGAAGTGGTTCAAATACCACATGTAGGTCAACTGATCGGAGCACCGACGACTCCCATGACACCAAGACATGGTTCAGCACAAGGACCATCGACACAAGTAGCAGCTCAAGCTACACCGACAAGTACACCAAGAGGACAACGGACTCCATCAAGCATTTCGTCGAGGTTGACACTGACAGAACCGGTGAAGACAAGAAGTCTGCGAGAGATATATGAAGCTGGTACACCTAATTCATTTTCTCTGTTTGCATCATTTTCCCCTATATATGATCCACTAACATTTGAAGAAGCTGTCGAAGAAGAAGTATGGGCACAAGCCATGGATGAAGAAATAGAATGCATTGAGAAAAACCAAACATGGGAACTGGTCGATGTACCAAAAGACAAGGATGTAATCAGTGTCAAATGGATTTATAAGACAAAGCAATATACTGATGGGAATGTGCAAAAGCACAAAGCAATAATGGTAGCAATAGGGTTCACACAGCAACCTGGCATCAACTTCAATGAAACGTTTGCACCTGTTGCACGCATGGATACAGTTAGAACAGTCTTGGCCATTGTTGCACAAAACAAATGGCCAGTTCATCAAATGGATGTCAAGTCGGCATTCTTAAATGGCTATCTAGAAGAGGAAGTATATGTGGAACAGCCACAAGGGTATGAAGTTCCAGGTCAAGAGCACAAAGTGTATAGGCTGAAAAAGGAATTATATGGTTTGAAGCAAGCTCCTAGAGCTTGGTACATTTGGATTGATTCCTATCTCATTGAAAATGGATTTCATAGAAGTGAAAGTGAACCAAATTTGTACACCAAAGTCGATGAGCAAGGTAAGATGTTAATTCTCTTCCTGTATGTAGATGATTTAATATTTATTGGTGATTATGGCATAGCAGATTTTAAAAAAGTCATGGAAAGTGAATTTGAAATGACTGATCTGGGGCTTATGAAGTTTTTTCTGGGAATTGAAGTTCAACAGTCTGAAAGTGGTATCTTTATATCACAGACTAAGTATGCAAGTGAATTTTTAAAAAGGTTTAACATGTCTAACTGTAAGACAACCCCAACACCAGTGATAATCGGTTTAAAATTGAGCAAGGATGATGAAGGATCCACTGTAGATCCAACGCTGTTCAAAAGGCTTGTTGGCAGCCTTATGTATTTGACAGCAACAAGACTAGACATTATGTATGGAGTAAGTCTGATCTCAAGGTTCATGGAGTCACCAAAGGACTCACATTGGTAAGCAGGTAAAATAATTCTGAGGTATGTAAGTGGCACAAAAGACCTTGGTATTATGTATTCAACCTCAGAAAATTTTAAACTGATTGGCTATACTGATAGTGACAATGGAGGCAGCATAGATGACAGGAAGAGCACATCTGGGTACACATTTCATTTTGGTACAGGTGTTGTTTCATGGGCTTCAAAGAAACAACCCATAGTAACTCTATCTTCAGCTGAAGCAGAGTATGTTGCAGCAACAAGTGCTGCATGTCAAGCTGTCTGGATGAGAAGAGTCTTAAAAGACTTGTCATAGAACCATCAAGAACCGACAACAATATTCTATGACAACAATTCAGCCATAGCATTATCAAAGAATCATGTGTTTCATAAGAGAACCAAGCACATCGACACAAGGTTTCATTTTATAAGAGAGTTGGTGAACGACAAGGAAATTTGTTTGGAATTTTGCAGGTCTAAAGACCAACTGGCTGACATCTTCACAAAGCCATTGGCAAAGGACACATTCTAGTATCTACGTAGCTATCTTGGAATGACAAGTTCTGCACAGTGAAATCTGTCATAAACAGAGCATGTCTAAGCTCTGAGACATTTTGTGAATTTTTGTTTTAAAAACCCCATCTGCTCATAATTAAGGGGGAGAGTTGGAAAAACGTAATTACTCGCATATCTGTACTTGACTTCCAGCCGACTCTGTCAGAGTCTGTACGAGTCAAGATCTTGTCTGTCAGTCTGACAAGAAGGAAAAGTCCACAATTCGGCTCTGTAAACCAGTCGAATTTATTTCAGAAGCTAAGTTGTTAGGTAGATAGTTATTACAGTCTTTAATGGCAAGTCAGTCGGCCCATGTTGTAGCAATCTTCAGGTTGCCTATAAATAGAAGAAGCATTTTGTAAATCAGTTTACACAGAGACAACACAGACATTAGATAGCAGAGGAACTCCAGGTGAGAAAGAGAAGTTGAAGCTCAAGCTTCTGTGCATGTGATTTAGTCGGAGAGCTGAAGCTCTGTGGACCGACCAGTCTGGACCGGCAAGTCTGGACCGACCATTTTGTAACCGACAAGTTTGTAGTACTTTGTTATTTCAACATAGTCAATATATGAAATAGTTTGTGGTTGAATGCATGATTATTTGGCCGCACATATTTCCATATTTACTTCTGTAAATGTCTTTTACAATTACTGATAAGTAAAAGAACAAGAACCCATAAAAAACTCACCGCGTGAAAGTTCCAAGTTTTACGGCACATTGGTCGACTCAAGTCTTCCTACATATTTGGGCACATATGTTTTTTATAAGTTATTTGAATTTGTAAATGTGTATATTTTACTTCATCTTAATCACAGGTGAAAAGTATTTGTAATTTCTTAAGTCTTTAGACTAAGAAACATATTCTGCAGATTTCGACCAAAGTGAGCCGACTAGAGCGGTTGAGCCGACTTGGTCGAAGAGCCGACATGGTCAAAGCAACCGACTTGGTCGGAGAGCCGACTTGGTCGAAGCAGCCGACTTGGTCGAAGAACCGACTTGGTCGAAGTAAAAAGTGGTCGAGGTAAAAACCAGTTGGACAAGTAAGTCGGAGTAATTTTGGTTGAGTGTAGGACCGACTAAAATTTATAAACTTGTCTAGTCGGACATAGACAAGTTTCACCCAACTGGTGAAAAAGAAAAGTGGTCGGCGTGAAAAGTAAAATTTTAAATTTCAATATCGACTGAGCCCTGAACTCAAGTTTAGTCGGCTCGGTTTTGGCTATCACATATGACGCGAGTATCGGGTTAAAATAATTATATTTTGTATATGAGATGCCAGAAATGTATGGCACACATACTGCAGAATCCTGCCAGTTAGGAAATATAGTGCCTTGTACATTATTTTATCACTATCGTGGTGGAAAAATCCGTGGCATTAGTGGTTTTGTTTGGTTGTTTAACATTAACTTAGAATATGCAACGCCCATTAAGGACTTGGAAAGAGCGCGATTGAAATCTTAAATCCATTTGGATTAATATTTGGATTTCTCCATATGGATCCGAGTCTATTCTTTATTTCTGGTGTTTGGGATCCCTATGCACGTATGTTTTATAGATGGAATCGATCAAAAATAACATGCATTGAAGTTGACATGATTTAGAAAATTTATATAATTAAATTTAGTCTCTGAATAAGTGTTGTATTCTAGCTAATTGCGCTATTGCTCTTCTCAAGAAAAATTCAATTCATGAATCCAACCAATCATGTAGAGAAGTTGCAAAAACAAGGCGTTAGTGGGATTTCATACAACCATTCCAAACTTCAAGATTGAAATCCCAGCCTGCTAGCCATAAATAATTTAATAATTCACTTATTAACAATTTTACTTAATTTTTTTATTATATTATAAAAAAAACATTTTTTAATATATTAAAAATAACACCCAATTAATATCTTAGAAAAAAGTACGGCTAAAATGTGAAATGGTCTTATTTACCATCATCAAAATAGTGATAGTAACTGATCCATTCTTTTGCTTGATGGATTATTTTTAGTTTCTTGAAATGGTCTTTTGCTCGATGGATCATCAAAATACTGACATTAATGTGAATTTTTTTTAGTTTCTTTTGCTTGATGGATTATTGAGGGTTTGGTGAGGAGATACAGGCAATAACTTATCCATTCTTTATATATCTCCTCATGTTTCCTTGTTGTTTTTCTTGAAGTCGTTTTAATGGAATTAATTATATTTGAGTGGCCGTGTTACATCATAGAGTTGTGGAAGAATTTGGTGTTCGTTTGCCATTCTATAAGCCATTTAGCTCTAGACTTCTATATTCAAAGATTTTCCTCCTGTTTATCTATTATGTCCATTTGAATTTGTAGTTGTGTTTCATCCTTTTTATTCCAATTAGACTATCTTTTCAAGATGGTTTTATGTTGAAGTGATTCTGTTTGGATCCCAATTCCTTTTTTTCCTCAAATATGTTACTAAATAGCTTTTTGTTCCAAGTTTTGAGTTTGGAATTTAGTTGTTTGAGTTTTTGTTGCAATTTGTACTTGTTTGAGCCTTTGCTAGTGATAATATCCTTCCACCATTTTTCTATACTTTGCTAGAAGTCTCGATGGGTGATATACAATTTTTCAAAATGGAATGGTATGTTCCTTATCTATCATCCCACTAAAGTGAGACACATATGGGCCCATAGTATGATCTTGCACATGGAAGCATAGGTGCTTCAAGGAATTTTTTTTTCCAAAAATATTTTCTGAAAGAAGAAATTTATCCAGCCTTGAGGCTACCTGTTGATTTCTCCCTCTTTTGTTATTCCAGGTGAAGGTTTCATTGATTGTTTATATGTATACTAGATTCAAGGTTGAGAGGAGGTCTTTGAATTGAGTGAAAGAGAGATATAATTGTTTGATTCCTCCTTTCTTATCCTACAAAGATGCAGTTGTTTTAAAGTATCCTCTTATGATCCATAGTGGATCATCTATGATCCCCTACAATTCTATGAATGATGGGAGCACATTTTCTTTTTCCTCTATAATTGTTGGACCATAAACATTAGTTATGTATCTCATTTCAGTTGTACATATAACATGTAATTTAGTTAAAATTGAATTGTGGGTAGTGATAAATCCCCACATATTAAAGAGCCTTGGTTCCATAGAATGCTAATTACTCCTATTGTCCCTTTGGAATATGTTGCAACATTTAGTGATTCCTTCCAACTTTTCATACCTATTTATTAGAGTTGGGTTGTTGGACATTTTGTTTCCTGAAGCATCTATTAGCTAAGTGTCCCTAAGATATTTTTTTTAGGGATTACTGCTTGCTTTTCCCATTGATACCTCTAATGTTCCATTAGACTAAAATCATTAAGAGGTGGGTGGGGGGTGTGACTATGAACCTATTGGCCATTGGTGCATATTGATCATAATCAATTAATTTGTCCTAGAGTTCTTTTAAGAGCTCGAGGTTGAATCTCCTATGTTTTTTCTTATCTTCCTTGAACGGTTTTGAGTATTCTTTAGATTAGTTGGTGACTCCAAGTGAGGGATATGCTTGATCTTTTTTGGAATCATGTTTCTGGGTTTTTCCAAGGGAGGGATATGCTTGATATTTTTTGGAATCATGTTTCTGGGTTTTTGTTCTTGATATATGTAGGAAATATTTTAAGTAGTTCATCTAACCTTGTGGTATGGCATCAACTTCTTGATAGTCATACTACATCCATGGTTCCTTGTAGATCTAGATATTTTAGGTCTGCATACTTCACTTCTTTTGGTTTTAGGTTGTCCATATCTTCCATCATTTCTTTAGATCGAGGTATGTTAGAGACATGGTTGATTTTTTTTTTTTTGAATATATTGTCATTTCCTTGTTTTCCTAAGACATTGAGGTCTCTTGGTTCCTGAGGGAGGTTGGTTCTCTTGTTTCTTCATTGTTGTTGTCCCAGATTTTAGATCAATTTAGAGAATCCAATTTGTTTTTGTTTTTTTTTAATTTTTTTTTTAAAATTTTTTCTGAATTGTTTCTTCTCCTTTCTTTGTGTTATTCTTCCCACCTTATTTTCTTCTAGTGTTGATCTATATAAATCCTTCACTATCTCATTTTTAATCTACTTGATATGTTGTATTTAGCTTGTTGAGAGGGTAGTCTATAAACAAATGTCCATGTTCATGGCAGATGCGACATATAAATGGTATTTTTTTCATATTCCAGTGATTGAATCCGGTATTGATCTTGGTAATTTAGAAAACTGGAGTATGAGAGGGCACCGAGGATGTTAATATAAATGAAAATTTTGTTGTACGCCATATATTTCCCTTTCTTCGTTACCTTTGATGTTTTAACAAATGTTCCCAGGGTGTTCCCTATCCTTGCCAAGTTTTATTCTCCATAGTATTCTTGGGGTAGAGAATACATTTGAATATAGGATAGAGCCATTGAAAAATATTCCTTCTCTAAGATGAAATTGTTTTACCAAAATATGAGATAAAGGCCTCTTGAGTTATAAAAGTATGACCCATTTTCACATACTCCGTCCTTTTCTTCCAAGATGGTGGATATTGTCATAAAGAAACATTTATAACCTATTTTGATATCTATTTGGCCTTTTGGTTTCCAATTAACTTAGATCCATCTTTGGAGGTTATTTTTAAATGACCATACTCCAATGATTTTTCCTATTACAACATGATGATGCATAATTTGAATATAATCAATGACTTTGAGGAAGGTTATTTCATACATGGGACTTTTTTTCTGCTACTAGTATGCAAGCTTCCTTTCTTTCCCATGTGTTTCTTGGGGCATTTATTTCTTTGGGTCCCCTACATTTGTTACTGGTTTAAGAGGTTTTCCTTTCCCTCTCGACCCTAGTGCAAATTGCAAGTTCATAGGAGTAGTAGGAGATTTTTTGTCCCGGATCCACGCTTTAGGTTTCAATCTATGTAATTATATTGCAATAACATGCGGGACACCATGATGCTATATGATCTGGGAAATATCTATGTATCATATTTTTTGTTGTTGTTTCTCATACATTTTTTTGTAGAACAAACATAAATACATGATTCATTATTGACGTAAAAATTGATGCCCCTTGTAGCATTATGCTTTACATCGTCCAAACTTGATTTAAAAAAAATCAAGAGTTGATATTATAACCTTGAATTGTAGTATTGAGGAGAATATCACTATATATAAGGATAGCATTGATGCATGCATGAGATTTAAGTCCATTTAATTTGGATACCAAGTTATGGTACATTTGATGAAAGAGAAGTATCACAAAATCAGTCACATTTCTAACCTTATCTGTTCTTGCACAAAGTCATCCCAAACATTTCCAAATGAAGGAATATTCTCCTGAACATAAATACCTAAGTTAAAGGGTTTCCAATATGTAAAAAACTCAATCAAAGTAATGGAAATTAACTCCCCGTCTTAAATCGTAACTCCTATGGAAGTGAACTAACATATCAAATCTATGATATTCATATGCCAGTCATGTGGATGGTGGATATTTTTTTTCTCAAGATAATATTGTGAGAATATCCACTTTTGTAAAATGTGACCAAAGCATCATATATATTCTAAGTTTCCTTCTTCTATGCGATGTGAGGAATAAAATAATCCTTTCTAGAATCAAGAATGAATCTTGCAAGAAAACTTAGAAAACTAGATATGCAATAAGAGAATTGAGGACACTAATGCTATAAGTACTTATTATCACAATATAAAGATAAGGGACAATACCTCATGCAACAAATATTTCTTCTTTATCCCAAGGTGCAACTTCTCCAAATCGTCCCAAATCCTAGTTAGGGAATCCACAATTATTGCAAACTCTAACTAGTAACAACAAGGCATAACAATGCAGGCCTCTCTAAGAGTTCCAAAATAATCTTGCATTGCACCAAATGCCCACCCTTAGATCCATGGTTGCATTTCACAATCCTTACCCCTTTCACTTGTAGCACACAAGCTAATGAACCCTAGGGCATGCCTCTTAAAATATTTTTCTTGCAAGAGTAACTAATTTTTCTTTTAACATCCTCCAATAGCTATCATCATGTCGACTATCATATCTCTAAGACACAATACAAGTCATAAAAATACACTATCGTCAATTTATATATGATTAGGTGAGGGAGGCGAACAATAATACATAGAAGTCCATAAATAAACCTTATGCTAAGTGAACAACAAAGCCTCAAACATATCACTACACTAAGCATTAATGCCTTCAAAATATAGTTTTTAGAAGGCATTGACATGTGAACACTTATTCTTAGAATTCCCACCAAAAAATTGATTAATATCTATTGAACTTAGGGATATTGATTGCACTTGTTATCTCATAGGTTCATAAAGTGAACCCCCCAAGTACAAGTCATACCCCACAAACCCCATATTCCAACTCAATCCATATGACAAGATCTCGCTTAAAAGTACATATGAGGATGCCATGAAGCCAACATGTTGTTGATCTTGAATTAGTTAATACCCAACTCAATCTATATGACAAGATCTCATTTAAAAGTATATATCTAGATACCATGAAGCCAACATGTTGTTGATCTTGAATTAGTTAATGACTTAGTTGTTCATGTATCTCTAGCCTTTATGGTAAAGGTTGTTGGAATTTGTCTATCTATTTTTGGTGTAGGGAAGGACTCTCTAGGTGTGGCAACAATTCTCGATTTTATTATAATGTGTTAAAGTAATAAGCATTAATTCTATTATAATAAGGTAGTGCGATAAAACCATTAAAAAAAAAGATAACAGTGCAACTCAATAAGCTCATGATAAAGTGTTACGATTTTGTTTTTATGTTGCAATGCCATAAAATTTAATATATTAAATATTGATTTTATTATAATGTAACAATGTGATAATATGTAATAAATATTTAAAAAAAAAACTCAAATAAATATTGATTTTATTATAATGTAACAATATGATAATGTGTAACGGAGGTGCCGATGCTAGAATGCCCCATCGTGCACTGCGCCTCGATCCGAGAGTCAATCGCGTGGCACCACGCATGTCGAGGCCATTAATCTCCCCAACTCTTCTTTACAGGAGGGCAAGGACGTCCATTCTTAGTATGTCTAGAGCTAATCCAATTACATCCGCATTTACTCTAGTTTTTTATGGCAGCAGATTTGGATCGTGGGAGATTTCATATGGTACAAAATAATTCTTTTAAGCGACAAGACATGGATGAGGGAGGGAGTATCCAATGGAATTTTGCAGTGCATGGTATTTTTGGCTCTATGTTTTCTCTTCGACTTAGCTCGACTCGCTCTCCTTGCAGCTCAAAGGCTTGATTCCTTATTGGTTTTGCAGCTTCACCGCCACCTCTGACTGCATATTCCCGCTCTAGTTTCCACTATGTCAAGGAAAAGAGGCACCCGGAGGGGGGCAACAACGATAGAGGGAAAACACAACGTTTTTTGAGCATGATGGTGGAGGAAGGGTATGAAGTTGGGATTTTAATGTTTGTTAGGGTCCTAATTGATGACTAGGTCCTAATTGATGACTAGGAGGATCGTTTGTTTGGTCTATGAGCGGATTGCTATAGGAAGAGGGGGAGGTAAAATCAATCACTACTAGATTGAATAAAGAAAATGATGGGAGTTCTAATGGAGGACATGTGTGGAGCTCGACTTGCAACACGATCCTCTTTGTCAAAGCTAAGAGGATGGAGGCTGCCAACAATGCTCCCTTCCCCATTCTGACCACCATTGAACCTCTGTTTAAACAAGTGCATGATAGAAGTCCCAAGCAACAAGTCTTCTCCTCCGCGAGTAAACAATCCTGCAACCAACTTTGTCTGTAACTCCTGGCCATGTCTCCCATGACAACTAGATCTCTCTTCGATTTGGATTGAAGTCTAGTGTTTTTGTTATAGTTTGTTTTTTAAACTTATGTTAAATACTTTGATAATTTGCAGACCATTAGGATTTGTAATTTTTTTGAATTCTAGTTTTAATAAAATTTACATTTCCAACTTTAAAAAAAACAATATAATAATATTTTTGATATATATATATGCAAATTTTTAAAATTATATTACAGTAAAATTAAAATATTTTATAACAACATATTAAAAAAATTAAAATATTATTCATAAAACAAATAAATCTATATAAAAATCAGTAATTATCAATTTAATAATAATAATTTAAAAAAATATAATCAAAACTCACATCCTCATCAAATAAAACACATAAAACACAATTTAATATGCACACAAAACCCATCAATGAAAACCGAGTTTTACTTGTGAACACAATATTAACAGCTCAATAATTTTGTTATTTTGGAGGTAAGGTCTTTTGACAATATAAAATAATTCGAAGCGATAATTTTAAAAAAGTATCCTCTCACTCAGTATCTTCACTAAGTGCAAAATCTCGATCTCGATCTATATCTAGATCTGGATAGGTGCTATCTGTATCTTCTTCATCTCGAGCTTGATTATTATTAGTATCATCTTCCTCTCGAATATTTTCCATATCCATATCTTTTAAATCAATCTTTTCGAATTCTTCCGAGCATCCTATTATCAACAAATAAGTATTTATATTAATAAATAGGGTCATATCAATGTTATATATATATATATATTAAAAAATCCTTTTTAAAAATATTATAACTAAGAAAATAATGCATACTATAAGGACACATAGGATTCTCTCTCTTGTCAAGGCAATGCTTATGAAAGACATGGACGCAATTCTTTCCTGCACATTTATGAAAAAACATAAAACCAACAATCAATGTTAGACCATTTTATGCATAAATACAATTCAACTTAAAATTATTATGGAAGGCTAGTTAGGCTATGAAAAATGGAGCAGTGTTTTTACTTTACTAATATACATTGTTAAAATCGCTATGGAAAGCTTGTTAGTTTGGTAAAAGTGGAGCATTGTTATTACAATGTTGTTGATATCTTTGTAATGTACATAAGAATCAAGAATCATTTATTAATAGTACTGTAAATGTGAATTTTAATTAACATTAATAAAATAATTCATTAATAATTATGAATGAATATATTGTTAAGTATAAATGATATAAGAATGTATTATAGCATTAATATTGTAAATATGAATTTTAATTAATATTAATAAAATAATTCATTAATAATTATAAATGAATATATTATTAACCTATAAATGATATATGAATGTATTATAGCATAAACCATGAATAAATGTAATTTCATCACTCTTTACTGGTTCAAAACTTGGATACAAACCCTACCCCTCTCTCTCTATATATAAAACCAACATAAATTCATGTGAACCTTTTTTGACAATGTGAAACAGATGAAAAGTTAGTCCAGGTAAAAGCATACCCTTCATGGGACAGCACTTTCCGCTGACAGGCTCATTCGCTTGGCATAATCCGCCTGTTGCACAACAAATAAACAAGCAAACAGTAAATAAATTTCAGGGGAATAAAACATGAAGAACACTGTATGCAATTTGATTTCTGGTCACCATTCCAATTGTTAACCAAGATCAGCGGCGATGAACAGTACAGTAAACTCACAGAGAAACCTGTTGGGCATTTGGCATAGGGTGCAGTTTGATTTGAGATCAGCCTTCTCTGCAGAAAAAAAATATAGAAAAAAAACATTACAAGATCAGATAATCTGAGGAATCTTTACGCTGATTCTGTAGAAAATCTGAGAAACGTTTACGCTGAGTCTTTAGAAAACCTGAGAAATGTTTAAGTTGATTCTGTAAAAAATCTGAGAAATGAAACGATGATTATGTAGAAAGTTGGGGAAAAAAATGAATTTAGGGTTAGGTAATTGATGCCTGAAAATGTCCAGATGGCTATGGGATTGCCCCCAATGATTTCAAAACGTTTTCTGGGCGGGGCGTCGATGTCCATGTCCACTTCCATTCGTAGAAAATAACTGTGAAAGCCGGCTCTGTAATATGTTGATATTAAGGGACTTTGTCGGCAGGAGACTTAGGGTTTAGATGGTGGAGGACATCGCCCTGCACACAAACAAACAAACAAAATGGTCGAAGGTTATGGGAGATTGTAGATGGGCAAAGCAGTTTCACTGTATTGAGTCTTTCTTTGTAACGGTCTTATTAACGGTCTTATTAGTTAGTTTAGTTTAAAGTATGAATGTTTTAGTTGATTTAATTTTATTGTTATTGAGCCACATGATCTTCGATACATTGATCAGGGACCCTTTTTAGTTGATTTATTTTTATTGTTATTGAGCCTCATGATCTTCGATGTTCGATACATTGATAAGGACCTTTTAAGAACACCAACGCAAAGGTAAAGTCGCTGTAGCAGTTATGAACGATTGGAAGGAAGCGCTCAGAAAAACTGCTAACATTTCTGATCTTGTCTTCATTTTTTTATAATTTTTTATTTTATTTTTAATGGAGACTAAAAATAACAGTTACTTAATATTTATAATAAATCAAAAGTAACAAGTTACATCATTAATATACCATTCATATAAAACCAATCAAATACCAACCAATCATAATACTGATCTGACTGTATTCATATCAACAAAATAGCAGATTATCCAACAGTCATATTTCAAGAGGATACTGACAAATAAAAAATGTCATCCGAAGAAAGTCTCTAGAGAGAAGTCTATGATAATATGGAAAGGTGAAAGGTAAGTACAAAATTAATCTATATTTGAATCATTCATTTGCTTTCTAGCTATTTTCTAACGATTCCGACAACCAGCGTTTTTGAGGTTGGGAGAAAAAATAGATCTACCATCTCTGCAACGGCGGCACTTTCGTGATCTGTTGGGTGTTGATATGCACATTGTCGATACCGATTTCGGTAGGAGTATTGCACGAAATAGTGTGGGAAGGTTAAAACTTAAAAGTGTTGGAAAAATGTAATTACTTGCAGATCTGTATGTGATTTTTCAGCCTACTTTGTCAGAAGCTGTACAAATCATGATCTTGTCTGTCAGTCTGACAAGAAGGAAAAGTCCACAAGTAGGCAAAGTAACTCAGTCGAATTTATTTCAGAAGTTAAGTTGTTAGGTAGATAGTTATTGCAGTGTTTAATGGAAAGTAAGTCGGCAAGTAAGTCGGCCCATGCTGTAGCAATCTTCAGGTTGCCTATAAATAGAAGAAGCATTTTGTAAATCAGTTTTACACAGACACAGGAGAACAGACACAAGAGAGACATTAGACAGCAGAGGAACTCCGGGTGAGAAAGTGAAGTCGAAGCTCAAGCTTCTGTGCATTTTGTATTATTTTGTATTTCCGCATAGTTAAATATATGAAATAGTTTGTGGTTGAATTCATGATTATTTGGCTGCTCATATTTCCAGATTTACTTCTCTAAATGTCTTTTACAATTACTGATAAGTAAAAGAACAAGAACCCATAGAAATCTCACCGCGTGAAAATTCCAGGTTTTAGAGCACATTGGTTGATTCAAATCTTCCTACATATTTGGGCATATGTTTTTCATAAGTTATTTGGATTTGTAAAAGTGAGTAGTTTACTTCATTTTACTCACAAGTAGAATCATTTGTAAATTCTTAAGTCTTTAGACTAAGAATCATATTCTACCAATCTAGTCGCATCCACCAAACTTGATCGCATCAACTTGATGGCAGATAACTTGATCGCATCAACTTGATTGCAGATAAGTTGATCGCATCAACTTGTTAACTGGGTTTGATCGCATCAACTCGGTCGCACCAACCGGCTTGGTCGCAGTAAAAAGGTGGTCGCAGTAAAAACAGGTCGGAGTTAAAAAGTGAAATCATTTATTTTAAAATATTGACTGAGCCCTAAACCCAAGTTTAGTCGGCTCGGTTTTGGCTATTTGGTATCAGAGCGAGGTTATATCAAAGCAAAGTTTATAACAGCCCAAGATTTTAGGAAAGAAATCTTGTCTTAAAAGGGTGGAAATTAATTTTGTAAGGAAAGTTAATTAAAAATTAAAAATGGCTTCCACTTCTGGTTCACTACAACCTCCAAGTTTTATAGGAAAGAATTATGAATATTGGTCTTT
The DNA here is from genome assembly GCA_001517045.1 of Pseudotsuga menziesii. Taxonomy (NCBI): domain Eukaryota; kingdom Viridiplantae; phylum Streptophyta; class Pinopsida; order Pinales; family Pinaceae; genus Pseudotsuga; species Pseudotsuga menziesii. The sequence continues at coordinate 31,370 of LPNX010446813.1, forward strand.
AACATTGAAGGCTTTATTCAGAGGTCAAGATGTCTGGGAGATAGTTTAGCATGGTTATGCAGAACCAACAGACATGGATGCATATAACAATCTCACACAGGCTGAGAAAGATGTCTTGAGAGAACAAAGGAAGAAAGATGGAAAAGCTCTGTACTTCATACATCAAGCTATGCAAGAGAGCATACTCCCAAGAATAGCAGCAAAGACTAATTCCAAGGAAGCATGGGATACATTGGAGACTGCCTATCAAGGTTTGAATAAGGTAAAGACATATAAGCTGCAGATTCTGAGAAAAGATTTTGAATCTCTGTGCATGAAAGATTCAGAGAATGTAGAGACATTCTACACCAGAGTTGTTGGGTTGATAAACCAACTGAAATCTCATGGAGAACCCGTATCAGACCAAAGGGTTGTTGAAAAAATTCTCAGAAGTCTTCCCCCAAGATTTGAAAACTTGGTTGTGACCTTAGAGGAACACACAGACATGTCAACATTCAGCATTGATGAGTTGCAAGCTTCACTCATCAATCATGAACACAGAATCAACAGATCACAAACATCATTGGAAGGTGCATTTGCAGTACAATCATCCATAAGCCGTGGTCGAGATAGGGGAAGAAAAAACTTCAGAGGCAGAGGAAGAAGTTCTTCAAGAGGAGGACGAGGCAGAAGTCCTACAAACGTCGGTGGTAGAGGAGATAACCAAAACCCAAGTCAGCCAAGTGGCCAGAGGTTTGATAAATAAAAAATTCAATGTCATTACTGTAAGAAGTTTGGTCATTATGCATATGAATGCAGGAAGAAGCAATATGACCAAGGAAGATAAAGCCCAAGTCAGTCGACCAACACCAACACTTCGACAGGTGCAATGTTAATGGCATCGACATCTCCACTTGAATGCAATGCTGTTCAAGAAATTCCACATGACATATGGTACTTAGACTCAGGATGCAACAACCACATGACTGGTAATTTAAATCTGTTCTCCATTCTAAATACTTCAATTAAAACTGATGTTACACTTGGAAACAATGTCCAAGTTACTGTCTTAGGAAAAGGCACTGTTGATATTCTAACCAAACAGGGGGAGAGTAAGTATATCCCTGATATCTATCATGTTGAAGGTCTAAAACATAATCTGTTAAGCATTGGATAGTTGTTACAAAAGGGCTATAGAGTTTACATGGAAGATGAACACTGTGTGATCAAAGACAAGCGTCCAAGTGATCAGCTGATAGCAAAAGTGCCAATGACAAGCAATCGCTTGTTTCCATTGAGGATAGTTCCCGACATAAAAGGGAAGACAAAGACAGGAGCTGCATTCAAGGCAGAAAGTGAAGAAACAGTTGAGATCCTCGACAAGAGAGAAAATTGCAGTGCTAATTTGCAAGCTGCATTTCAGACAGAAGTTCAGGATGAATCCTGGTTGTGGCATTTCAGATTTGGACATCTGAATTTTGGTGGGCTGAAGCTACTGCACACAAAGAATATGGTGAAGGGATTACCATTGATCGACAGACCAGAGAGGGTTTGTGAAGGTTGCATTTTTGGCAAGCAGCATAGAGAGACATTTCCAGTCGGAAAGTCCTATAGAGCACGCACACCACTTGAAATTGTGCACTCTGACATTTGTGGTCCAATGTAGACATCATCCATTGGTGACTGCAAGTATTTTCTAACCTTTATTGATGACTACTCAAGAAAGACATGGGTATATTTCTTGAAACACAAATCTGATGGATTTGGTTATTTTCAGCAGTTCAAGGCACTCGTGGAGAACCAGAGTGGACATCGCATCAAGATCTTAAGGACCGACAGAGGAGGTGAATATGTTTCAAATGAATTTCTGAATTTTTGCAAGACCCATGGCATACAGAAACAATTCACTGCACGGTATACACCTCAACAGAATGGTATTGCCGAAAGAAAGAACAGAACCATGATGGAGATGGCACGCAGCATGTTGGCAGCCAAGCATTTGCCAAATGAGTATTGGGGTGAAGCAATCGCAACTGCTGTATACATTATGAACCGATGTCCGACAAAGAGTGTGAAGAACAAAGTTCCCCAAGAAGCATGGACAGTTATGAATCATAGTGTTTCACATTTAAAAGTTTTTGGTTGTGTAGCACATGCTCATATTCCAGATGAGCTGAGAAGGAAGCTAGACAAGAAGGGACATAAATGTATTTTTGTCGGCTATTCAGAAGACACAAAAGCGTACAAGTTGTATGACCCCGTCACAAAGAAAGTGATAATCAGTCGGGATGTTCAATTTGTTGAAAATGAATCATGGGATGGAACCGTCGACACAAATGTCAAGATTGTGTCGAACATCGACAATGATGATATGGAAGAGGAAGTGGTTCAAATACCACATGTAAGTCAACCGGTTGGAGCACCGTTGACTCCCATGACACCAAGACATGGTTCAGCACAAGGACCATCGACACAAGTAGCAGGTCAAGCTACACTGACAAGTACACCAAGAGGACAGCAGACTCCATCAAGCATTTCGTCTAGTTCGACATCGACAGAACCGGTGAAGACAAGAAGTCTGTGAGAGATATATGAAGATGGTACACCTAATTCATTCTCTCTGTTTGCATTATTTTCCCCTATATATGATCCACTAAGATTTGAAGAAGCTATTGAAGAAGAAGTATGGGCACAAGCCATGGATGAAGAAATAGAATGCATTGAGAAAAACCAGACATGGGAACTGGTCGATGTACCAAAAGACAAGGATGTAATCAGTGTCAAATGGATTTATAAGACAAAGAAAGATGCTGATGGGAATGTGCAAAAGCACAAGGAAAGAATGGTAGCAAGAGGGTTCACACAACAACCCAGCATCGACTTCAATGAAACGTTTGCACCTGTTGCATGCATGGATACAGTCAGAACAGTTTTGGCCATTGCTGCACAAAACAAATGGCATGTTCATCAAATGGATGTCAAGTCGGCATTCTTAAATGGCTATCTAGAAGAGGAAGTATATGTGGAACAACCACAAGGGTATGAAGTTCCAGGTCAAGAGCACAAAGTGTACAGGCTGAAAAAGGCATTATATGGTTTGAAGCAAGCTCCTAGAGCTTGGTACAGTCGGATTGATTCCTATCTCATTGAAAATGGATTTCACAGAAGTGAAAGTGAACCGACTTTGTACACCAAATTTGATGAGCAAGGTAAGATGTTAATTGTCTGCTTGTATGTAGATGATTTAATATTTACTGGTGATTATGGCATAGCAGATTTTAAAACAGTCATGGAAAGTGAATTTGAAATGATTGATCTGGGGCTTATGAAATTTTTTCTGGGCATTGAAGTTTAGCAGTCTGAAAGTGGTATCTTTATATCACAGTCTAAATATGCTAGTGAAGTTTTAAAAAGGTTTAACATGTCTAACTGCAAGACAGCCCCAACACTAGTGATAACAGGTTTAAAACTGAGCAAGGATGATGAAGGATCCACTGTAGATCCTACGCTGTTCAAAAGGCTTGTTGGTAGCCTTATGTATTTAACAACAACAAGACTAGACATTATGTATGGTGTGAGTCTGATCTCAAGGTTCATGGAGTCACCAAAAGACTCACATTGGCAAGCAGGTAAAAGAATTCTGAGGTATGTAAGTGGCACAAAAAACCTTGGTATTATGTATTCAACCTCAGAAAATTTTAAACTCATTGGTTACACTAACAGTGACAATGGAGGCAACATAGATGACAGGAAAAGCACATCTGGATACACATTTCATTTTGGTACAGGTGTTGTTTCATGGGCTTCAAAGAAACAATCCATAGTAACTCTATCTTCAGCTGAAGCGGAGTATGTTGCAGCAACAAGTGCTGCATGTGAAGCTGTCTGGATGAGAAGAGTCTTAAAAGACTTGTCATAGAACCATCAAGAACCCACAATAATCTTCTGTGACAACAATTCAGCCATAGCATTATCAAAGAATCATGTGTTTCACAAGAGAACCAAGCACATTGACACAAGGTTTCATTTTATAAGAGAGTTGGTGAACGACAAGGAAATTTGTTTGGAATTTTGCAGGTCTGAAGACCAACTTGCCGACATCTTCACAAAGCCATTGGCAAAGGACACATTCCAGTATCTGTGTAGTTATCTTGGAATGACAAGTTCTCCACAGTGAACTCTGTCATAAACAGAGCATGTCTAAGCTCTGAAACATTTTGTAAATTTTGTTTTAAAAATCCCCATCTGCTCATAATTAAGGGGGAGTGTTGGAAAAATGTAATTACTCGCAGATCTGTATTTGATTTTTCAGCCGACTTTGTCAGAGGCTGTACAAATCACGATCTTGCCTGTCAGTCTGATAAGAAGGAAAAGTCCACAACTTGGCAGCGTAACTTAGTCGAATTTATTTCAGAAGTTAAGTTGTTAGGTAGATAGTTATTGTAGTGTTTAATGGAAAGTAAGTCGGCAAGTAAGTCAGCCCATGCTGTAGCAATCTTCAGGTTGCCTATAAATAGAAGAAGCATTTTGTAAATCAGTTTTACACACAGACACAGGAGAACAGACACAAGAGAGACATTAGACAGCAGAGGAACTCCGGGTGAGAAAGTGAAGTCAAAGCTCAAGCTTCTGTGCATTTGATTTAGCCGAAGAGTTGAAGCTCTGTAGACGGACGAGTTTATATTACTTTGTATTTCCGCATAGTTAAATATATGAAATAGTTTGTGGTTGAATTCATGATTATTTGGCCGCTCATATTTCCAGATTTACTTCTGTAAATGTCTTTTACAATTACTGATAAGTAAAAGAACAAGAACCCATAAAAATCTCACTGCGTGAAAATTCCAGGTTTTACGGCACATTGGTTGATTCAAATCTTCCTACATATTTGGGCATATGTTTTTCATAAGTTATTTGGATTTGTAAAAGTGAGTAGTTTACTTCATTTTACTCACAGGTAGAATCATTTGTAAATTCTTAAGTCTTTAGACTAAGAATCATATTCTACCAATCTAGTCGCATCCACCAAACTTGATCGCAGGTATCAACTTGATCGCAGATAAGTTGATCGCAGATAACTTGATTGCAGATAAGTTGATCGCATCAACTTGATCGCAGGTAAGTTGATCGCATCAACTTGTTAACTGGGTTTGATCGCATCAACTCGGTCGCACCAACCGGCTTGGTCGCAGTAAAAAGTTGGTCGCAGTAAAAGGGTGGTCACAGTAAAAACAGGTCGGAGTTAAAAAGTGAAATCATTTATTTTAAAATATTGACTGAGCCCTAAACCCAAGTTTAGTCAGCTCGGTTTTGGCTATCAAAAAGTCCTCATTCTTCTCGATGATGTCGCTGATGGGAGTAAATTAAAAAGTCTACTACATTTGGATGGAGTGGGACATGGTAGTTTGATCATAATCAATTAATTTGTCCCAAAGTTCTTTTAGGAGTTGGAGGTTGATGAAGCTCCTACCGTTTTTCCCTATCTTCCTTGAACGGTTTTGAGTATTATTTAGATGTGTTGGTTCTGACTCCAAGCGAGGGATATGCTTGGTCTTTTTTCCTATCTTCCTTGAACGGTTTTGAGTATTATTTAGATGTGTTGGTTCTGACTCCAAGCGAGGGATATGCTTAGTCTTTTTTGGAATCCTGTTTTGGAATCTTGTTTCTAGGTTTTTGTTCTTGATATATGTAGGAAATATATACCAGCATCAACTTCTTGATAGTCATATGCATCCATGATTCCTTGTTGTTCTTGATATATGTAGGAAATATTTTAAGTAGTTTATCTAACTTTCTGGTATGGCATCGACTTCTTGATATTCATATGCATCCATGATTCCTTGTAGATATAGATCTTTTAGGTCTGCATACTTCACTTCTTTTGGGTTTAAGGTGTCTATATCTTCCATCATTTCTTTAGCTTGAGGTATGTTAGAGACATGGCTGAATTCTTCTTCTTTTGAATTTATTGTCATTTCCTTGTTTTCCTAAGATATTGAGGTCTCTTGGTTCTAGAAGGAGGTTGGTTCTCTTGTTTCTTGAGGTCTCTTGGTTCCAGCTTTAGCTTAAGGTATGTTAGAGACATGGCTGAATTCTTCTTCTTTTGAATCTATTGTCATTTCCTTGTTTTCCTAAGATATTGAGGTCTCTTGGTTCCAGAGGGAGGTTGGTTCTCTTGTTTCTTGAGGTCTCTTGGTTCCCTAGGGAGGTTGGTTCTCTGGTTTCTTCATTATTGTTGTCCAGGATTTTAGATCTATGTAGAGAATCCAATTTGTTTTTTTTTTCATAAATTGTTTCTTCCCATTTCTTTGTGTTATTCTTCCCACCTTATTTTCTTCTAGTAAATCCTTCAATGTCTAGTTTTCAATCTACTTGATATGTTGTATTTAGCTTGTTGAGAGGGTAGTC